>JABSTQ010001885.1:0-24509 GCA_013358835.2 Ixodes persulcatus
ACGCCCAAAGCCATGGTGGGATGATGAGTGCAGAAAATCCCGAAATCGACAAAACTGTTCTTGGGGAAGGTTTAGAAGGTATCCGACCTCCAGAAACCTCCTGACATTTAAACAGTTGCGGGCAAAAGCCCGCTATATCAGAAAACAGGCCAAAAAGAAATCCTTTTGCTCGTATGCATCCTCCATCAATAGTTTCACACCGGCCAAGATTGTCTGGGACAGAGTGAGAAGAATGGAGGGCGACTACCGATCTTTCTCAATCCCTTTGCTTTTAGCTGAGAATGGAGAAGCTTATTCATCCTTATATGAACAAGCCAATGCACTGGGTAAGCACTTTGCACAAGTCTCCAGTTCCGAAAATTACTCTACAGAGTTTCTACGGTACAAGTCGAAATGTGAGAGAACTCCAATTCGTATGTCAGATGATAGTACTGAAGAATATAACCGTCCCTTTTCTCTTGTCGAGCTTCGTCGAGCCCTTGCGGCTGCAAAACCCACATCCCCTGGACCTGATTCAATTCACCCCACTATGCTTTCCCACCTACCTGATACATTTCTTGTCACTCTCCTTCAGTTTTTTAACATAATCTGGGCGAAGGGGAAATTTCCCAGCTCCTGGAAACAGGCTGTGGTTGTTCCCATTTTAAAACAAGGAAAGGACAGAAGCAAAGCCACAAGCTACAGGCCAATTGCCCTCACTAGCTGTCTGGGAAAGACGTTTGAACGGCTGGTCAACAGTAGACTCGTTTACGTGCTAGAACAAAAGAAACTTCTAAGTAATTTCCAGTGTGGTTTCCGCACTTCCAGGTCTACTGTTGACCATCTGGTGCGCCTCGAGACGACCGTCCGGGAGGCTTTTGTAAATAGGCAGTTTTGTCTTTCGGTCTTTTTTGACCTTGAAAAGGCCTACGACACCGCCTGGCGCTACGGCGTACTTCAGGACCTCATCTCGATGGGCATAAAAGGGAGAATGTTTAACTGCATTTCCGACTTTCTGCAGGATCGTGGCTTTCAGGTACGCCTGGGGGCTACGATCTCTGACCCTTTCCCCCAGGAGAATGGTGTACCACAGGGCTGTGTCTTGAGCGTCACTTTGTTTATTATAAAAATGAATTCTCTGTCTCAGGTGATTCCGCCCATGGTCTCCCATTCCCTTTACGTCGACAATGTCCAAGTTTGCTTTTCTTCGTGTAATTTAGCTATCTGTGAGCGCCAAGTTCAACTGACGGTGAACAAGATGAGTAGGTGGGCTGATCAGAACGGTTTTCGGTTTTCCACCGAGAAGACCATGGCGGTCTGTTTCTCCCGAAGGCGGGGAGTATTTTCTGTTCCATCGCTGTCCATCAAAGGTGCGCCTATTCCTGTTAGGACAGAACATAAGTTCCTCGGTTTAGTATTTGACAGCAAGCTAACCTTTGGCTCACATGTAAAGGCTCTAAGAATTAAATGTCAGCGGAAATTAAACCTCCTTAAAGTCCTGGCACACCGTTCTTGGGGTTCAGACCGTCTCTGTCTTTTACGACTTTATAGGGCATGTGTTCGTTCTGTGTTGGATTATGGCAGCATTGTCTACGGTTCTGCTAAGCCCTCTACGCTTAAGATGTTGGACCCGGTTCACAATCAAGGCATTAGACTAGCAATCGGGGCCTTTCGAACATCGCCTGTGCCTAGCTTGTATGCCGAGTCAAATGAGTGGTCGCTTGATAAACGGAGGTTTTATCTTAGCGCACAGTACTATCTAAGACTGCGGACTCTCCCTCAGCATCCAAATTTTTCTTTGACTAAGGACATAAATTACGAACAGACCTTTCAAAACAAGCCGTCTGTAACACGTCCCTTTGCGCTCCGCGTGAAAGATGCCGCAGAGAAGTACAGCTTTGATATATCCTCTCCTGTTATGGAAACTCCACACAGAATTGCTCCTTGGGATGATATAGCCGTAACATGCAACCTCTCATTAACAAAGTACAACAAGAGAGTTGTCGACTCCAGGGTTATAAAACAGGAATTCTTCGAGATAGCAAGTCGTTACGAGACCGGCAAGAGTTTCTTCACCGATGGGACGAAGGGCATTGGTTATGTTGGATGTGCTGTGGTGGGGCAGTCCTTCCAGCGTGTTAGACGAATTAACCCCGACGCATCTGTTTTCACTGCTGAGCTTCTAGGGCTGATATTAGCTGTCGAACAAATAATTAAACAAAAGTTTCGGAAATCCATAGTATTTTCAGACTCGCTCAGTTGCCTCCTTGCCCTTAACTCTGCAACATCCTGGAATCACCCCCTCATTTCTCTACTCCGTGGTAAAATAATAAATGCCCGCAAGCAACATATTGATATTCAGTTCTGCTGGGTACCCAGTCATATAGGAATACACGGAAATGAGGAGGCTGACCGAGCTGCAAGTACATGTATAAACAGGTCCATTGAAACCCACGCCATTCCAGCGACTGACTATAGAAACACTCTGCGAAACAAAATAAAACGTTCCTGGCAAGTGGAGTGGATTTCTGACTGTTACAATAAGCTCCATAGTGTTAAGCCTACTTTGAGTGAATGGCGCAGTGCCAGACATCGGGAAAGGTTTTATGAAGTAATTCTGTGCCGGCTGCGAATAGGACACACACGCCTAACCCACGGGTACCTCCTAAAAAGCGAAGATCCTCCAGTGTGCGATTACTGCTCTGAAACCCTAAGTGTACTCCACATCCTTCTAGTATGCCCGCAATTCCATAATGAACGCTGCACCTACTTCCCAATCTTTTTTAGAGAGCATATTCCGTTTCACCTGGCACTTTTGCTCGGAGATGAGCCTCTTGTCCCACATACACAAGTGTTTAACTTCTTGAAAAATATTGGTATTTTAAACCGCCTTTAGCAGATTTTAGTAAAGCAAAATTTAGCAATGTGTAATTTAGCCGCTGAGTCTTGCGACATTTACACACCATGTGTTTGGCGCACTATGGCCCGAGTTGCTGCTGCGCCAAAAAACCCCAAATTCATTCATTCATTCACCAGAGCCGTGTACAACGTCTTCAGGGTCTCCCGTCCAAAACGCCGGGAAAATCTAGACGCGAATCCCAGTACCCTGCGAGACCTGCTCACCACTTTAGCCACATGGCAGCTGAAATCGAGTGAGGGCGTGAATGTTACACCCAAGATGTTGAGCTCCTGTACAGGTGGGAGAAAGCGCCCTCCAAGCGTGTAGTGTGGCGTCTGGACCTTCCTGGCCGAACTGAACCGCATCACGGCACACTTGTCGTGGCTGACACGGAGGTGGTTAGTGGCGGACCAGACAGCCAGCTTGTCCAGGTGAGCTTGCATGGTGGCAAGATCATCGGGGGAGCGTATGCACATCGCCAAAGTAGTGTCGTCGGCGTATTGGATGGTGAGGAGCCTGTCGGACTGTGGAATGTCACGAACATACACATTGAAGAGTGTTGGGCCAAGGACGGACCCTTGAGGGACACCCGAGGGGGCTGAAAGGGTATGGGATACAGCACCCTTGTGCCTTACGCGAAAACTGCGATCAGCGAGGAAGGCATCAATCCAATGCAACAAGCTGCCTCCTACTCCGCAATCCGACAACTTCCTACTAAGGTAGTCGTGGTCCAGCGTGTCAAAAGCGCTGCTGTAGTCCAGCTGGACCACGTCGGTGGGAAGGAGGCCGTCCATGTTGTCATTAACGTAGTGAGACACAGTTGCTAGGGCGGTCTCGCAAGAGTGAGAACGTCGGAACCCATGCTGGGATGGTGGAAGGAGCTGGAGGCGCTCCAAGTGGTCGAGAAGATGCCTGTTGATTATTCGCTCCAGGGTGCGGCACAGGATAGATGTGATGGAAACTGGACGGTAACTGGATGGGTCGCTCGGTGACTTGCCCCTGCCCTTAAAGACAGGAGTGACCAGGGCTTGTCGCCAGCAATCCGGCAGGACAGAGTTGTTCAAAAGAGATTGGTAGATAGCCAGAAGGGATGGAATAACGTAGGGTTGGATCATCTTGAGGAAGGTGGGAGGGATACCGTCGGGACCAGTGGAAGAGGAAGGTTTGATGCAGCGGAGGGCCTCCTCGAGGTCTGAGGAAGTGAGAGAGAGAGATGAAAGGGCATCAGGGTTGGACGACAAGTTAATGTCGGCGTCAATACGGGAAAGTGGGGGAGGGGTAGAAACAGGTGTGAAGGCTGAAGCGAACTGGCTACCAAACATGTTGGCAATCTCCCTAGGTGAGGAGACTATCCTGCCATTGGACGTGAAGATTGGCTCCTGTCGCGTAGTTTGTGACTGGCTGACGTAGGACCAGAACACCTTTGGTTCCTTCCGTGCTCGGAAAGCAATGGTGTTAGCAAATGCAGTCTCAGCAGCATTTAAGTCGGCCTTCAGGGAGCGCTGGAGTGCTTTTGCTCGCGAAAGTGTCTCAGCGCACTGCAGGCGGGCCGCACGCTTGAAGAGTGCCCGCTTCTTCTCAGCAGAGCGGATATGTTCTTTTGTGATCCATGGGGCTCGAGAGCGTCCCCGGCGAGAAACAACACAGGGTACGCACTCCTTCTGGATCGCACACACATAGTCGCACCAAAGGTCCATGTTTTCTAGGCAGTCGTCGCCCATAGTCGTCATGCACATTGGGGTGAGATGAGACAACCTAGCCATGTGCTCTCTGTCAGTCCGGTGAAACTTCCATACTGCGCGAGCGAAGTGGCCCTTTCGGGGAAGTGCCATGGCGTATGAGAGTTTGATGGCCAGGTGGTCACTTCCGGAGAGGCCAGGGTAAACATCGCAGGAAAGGCTTTGAGTTGGATGGGACACGAACACAAGATCGAGGAAACTGGAGGACGGGATATAGGTGGGGGAGCGGCAGATCTGGGAGAGCCCCAATGTCGACACTAGGCCCAGGAGAGTGTCGTCAGCCGCATCAGAAGGGATGGGAGTATCGGTACCCCACCAGTCGATATGGCTGTTGAAGTCACCGAACAGCAGTACTTCGCGATAAGGCTTCGCCAGCGCTTTGGTCAGCGATTCGTCGAGGAGCTCATAGGCAGTAGCCCTGGTGGACGGCGGGCAATAAGCTAGGACTAGGAGGGAGCTGCCTTTTGGGTGACGGAGTTCAAGAAAGACGGCCTCCAACTCCGGGTGCTCCAGGTCATACCTCCTGACTGCCGGGAGGCTGGACGGCACGGCGATGAGCACGCCACCACCGTGGGACGCACGGTCACGACGGTGGACGTTAAAGGAGGCCTGACCGAAGAGCTCGGCGTCACAAACACCAGCGTCCAGCCACGTTTCCGTAAGGAGGATGACAGTGTTGCCGGGGAGGGCTGAGGAGGCGAGCTTGAGGTCTGACAACGTGTTCTTCACACTCCGGCAGTTAGTGTACCAGAACGTGACAGTCTTGTTGAACGGATTGCTCGACTTGGGGAGCGGTGATGTGTCAGGGACGCCAGGCGCGGTGGGAGATGAAGAGTCAGGGGCAGCCAGCACCTCGAAGAAGTCGTCTGCAAGCGGTGGCAGCGAACAGACTAGGCAAAACCATGGGTCGTTTCCTTTACCTATCTTGCGGTATTCTCCTAGTGACATATAAACGCAACCGCGATGAAACCAACCATCGCATGAGTCGCAGCAGATCGCCGCTTGATTGTCTCGCACTCGCTTCGTGCAGCTCGCACAGGAAGGATGCTGCGGCCCAGGGTTTGTTGCGATGTCGCCGGCCAGTAGAAGAACACAGACAGTGCGAAGGCCAAGGCGGTGTCCCGTGATGCCGGCCGGAGACAGACGGCGGCGCGATTGGAAGACGCGCCGGTGTTCCGTCGTCGTTGTCGAGCTAGGCCTAGCAAGTGTAAATGGACCGACGGCCGCCTATGCGGAAAAGCTCGGGGGAAAGGGGCTGGCGACGTACACTGAGATCTGCTGCTTGGCATGATGGTCGAGAGCCAAAGAGTTGTCTAGTCGGAGCTTACAAAGCGCTACGAAGATACAGCATACACGGAGCAGCGCAAACATGCGACTACCCGCCATGCTGCTCCTTGAAAAAAAGAAAAAGAAGCAAGAAACCAAGTCAATGAAGGAACAACAAGGAGTCAAGGTGTGACTAAAACAAACTCTAAACGCCCTGCCAATCTCTGCGCTGCCCTCCTTTTGTGTGATCACGGATGGAGCTCCACGCCGAATTCCCCCATCTCCCCGCAGTGTCGGTGGTTCCGGCTGGTGTCCGTCTTCTAGGTCGGGAGTATGGGGTGTCTCTGAGTGATCGGCTGGAGCTTTGTTAGTAGTAAGCTTGCAGATAAGCTCGAACTTTTTCTCCCACAAAGCCGTCTCCCAAATTGCTCTGATTTTCCATCAGTCGATAAATGTAGAGATACATTTTGTCAGAGATGATGAACTTCTCCTGGGCAAGGTAAGCAACCCAGTCGAGGGCTCAAATGGATGATGACATTGCATCAGAGAACAGAAGGGCCTGGTATTGGTCTAGCAACGCTCCCTCTGCAGTCGCTTGCTCTTCTGTTTCGACGAAACTCATGGCAAATCCTCCGATCAGGCGTCGGACAAAGGCGAGCAGAACTGTGTTGCCCACAAAATCATTTGGGTGTGTATTCCCAAAATACCTCGCATTGAGGGACCGTTCCGCTAGTAAAAGGCTGCCGAGAGCGTGAAACCAGAAGTGCAAGGTGGGGTTGGCGGCGGTGGAGTAGTTTGACTTGGGGCCAAGTTTCAAATCTGCGAGGTATGCGGCATATGAAAACTCTAGCTTGATTTCTCCATTTCGCATCAATTCTATAGCCTCCTCGGCTACAGCAGGTACGAGCATCCACCTGAACAATTCATGAATGTCCAGTCCAGTTGCGAGTAACAGTTTACCTGGGGCTGTGTAGACTGCGCAGTCCTTGTGCCTAGATACCATTGTTCTAACCCTATCAGTGGCCACGCAGTTGGTGGCAAACGGTAAAGAAACATGTCGATGGCCGCAACCATCGAGAGGTAAGCAGGATCAGATCCCCAGCTGGCATAGGACTGACTGGCCCCCGAAAAGTCGGCAACAGCGGATGCAAACGGCGCAGACTTCATCAGAGGGGCTAGTTCGGCATGGATATTTTCGCGGTATTACGACGTACTGCGATCTCTGACCGACAAGGCTCGGTACACAAGTAGGATGAACCCAAACAATGCACTGTCAGTCATATCGGTGGTCCCTGTTCTAGTGAGAACCGGAGGGTCGATTTCCGAGAACTTGACATCGATATTTTCCCATTGTGTTATTTCAGTGTTCGTTTTGCCAGCTTCGACTTTAAACGAGACCGAGTCTTCGTGTAAGCGTTCCTTCATTTTTAGTTCATGGTGGTAGAGGAAGAGGGTTGCATGATCCGCGTGGAGGTTGGTCATCTGGATCGCGGCTATCACCGTGGTCCGGAGTTCAGCGATCGATTGTGTTTTTAGGTAATGTGACACCACTCACTTCAAGACACCACTCAACGCTCGGCCCAAGGCCGAGCGTTGAGTGGTGTCTTGAAGTTTTTTTCTTCTACCAGGGGTTGCTCTCTTGACAAGAAGAAACTTCCAGAAACGAGGCATTGCTTGGATTCTCTGCACACCGGTGCTTAGGAGCAGGCTCCCCTTTCGCTTGGGCTGCCTTCTGCTTGCACCATGATTGTGCTCCAAGGTGACACAAGTTGGCGGTCGGCTCTTGTGTCATTGGGGGTGATGTGCCAATGAGTGGCCATGACTGCATGCAAAACAATACGTAGGCAAGTTGGTCTCGTACAGGTTGTTATAGCTGGCGAGGACGTCGATCTCGCGATGAAACAAGTGGTACATGGTGACCATTTCTCGTTTGAAATTCTCCACATCGTCGCGTCGGTAGCCCCGGGAACGAATGATGCATGGCAGCTAGCGCCGCCTGTACTGTTTGGTCTGAGGCACTTCGGTGTACTTGGTGGCGAAATCGGCCAGACACACCCGTTCCAGCGTGCTGGGGCGCTCTTGACACCTTTCTAGCAGGTCCATTTTCCACATTTCAGTGGAATCGTCTTCAGTGTCCTCGAACTGACGCCTGGTCTTTTGGATGTACGCCTTCTATTCGGGGGGCATGGTGGGCAGAAGGACTACTTGCCTGCTCGCGTCTGACATGCCGAGCCGGAGCAGCTGGAACCAAGCGGCCTTTGGAGAACTCATTTCGACTCCGTTGAGAATTCGCACACCCAGTTCGGCGAGGAGCCGGTCTACACCGTGCTCGAGTGTGTTGGCCTGCAACTCGACAAGGGCCCGGCGAAGGTTGGACATGCCTCGGTTGGACTTGTTCACATAGTCCGCCACGTAGGTGGCACACGAGTACGCGTCCACGATGAGTTGCAGATCCATGTTCGAACGGAACACAGAGGAGATCCATTGGTTGAATAATGCATTGGCGAATTTCTGTTGCGGCGTGCGAGCCAGGAACCCCGTGGGACGCTGTGCGCGACCTTTTGATGCCAAAATTTGTCTATAGATTCATAGCTCATTTCCCAGCCAGCTGACAACACAAACCATCGACATCTATGCAATCGAACAAATAAATACCACAATATTGTGAACCTGGGATGCTTTTGCTTTATATTGTTAGAAGTTGAGTGAGGATATCGATCAAACGATCTTCCCTCTCTGCTACACGATCTTGCTGCCTTAGCTGCCGTTCGCGTGTAACCAGTTCTTTTTCGCAAGATTTTTTTTTTGTGATTAACGCAGCTGTTGGTGTTGCTCTAGCAGCTGTGCCAAGAAGGTTGCGTGTGATGCCTGACGCTTCTTTGGCTTTGCTGACCTTTCCGCTGCTTCCTGTGTTGGCCAGAATCTGAGGGTGATGAATTTGGTAACTCGTCAGCTGGGGCTTGCGATGCAGGTGATGCGGGCTCACTGGTGGGACCATTTTGAGGGACCGCGCGCTCTCCGTCCTCGCTTGCGTTCCCGCTGACCATTTCATGAAAAATCTAAAATAATGCATATGTGCATCAGAGCAGAGCAAATATGGCCATTAAGAGTAACGCCTAACAGGAACCTTTTTTCCAATTTCAAAAAGTAAAGGTGAACATCGTGCTACATGCGGCGCGGTGCAAGATTTACAAAATGCCACTCCCCACTGGGGAAAATTCATCCAAGTGATGTACAGCACAGAGCGGCCTCACTAACCCAATGGTTTTGGAGCCATCTGCCTGCATGCAACTTTTAGTTGTCAGCCAGCGTCCGTCCTGTGTGCTTTTACGTTTGTCCCGTTCTTTTGCACTGTTTTTTAATCGGGTCGTTCAAGAACTAACTAGCCCAGCAATCCACCCTTATATCCACAATAAGTTGATATTTCTGTGGGTCTGTGCGCTCCTAGAATGTGGTTGCCCCATGAATGTACTCACGTGCTCAACGGACTCACCTCCTTTATATCCGGACTCCTCCATGAGGCTGGCATCGTTTGCAGGCAAGGAGCCCAGAAAACAGTGCAGGTCCCAGTAGAATCTCCACGTTATCTTACCTGCACCCGTTGCCTCCTTCCGGCTAAGAAGCCAATAAGCAAAGTAAGCAATAACTCATCATCATGTCTTTATTTTTGTGGCCATTAGCAAACTGTAATGTGGCGCCAGTAAAAATAGCAATACGTACATAAAAGATGCTCAACTATAAATAATCAATATGCATATGACAATCAGACGAAAAGAAAGATGCACAACTGGAAAAGGTAAATCATCTCGAGCAGTTTGCATTTGAGATTAGCATAAATTTATAACAAAACATCGAGATTTTCATGACTAAAGTTTTTCAGGCATGTGTGCATTCTTGTTATTACGAGCAGGTTCATTTAAATCGAAAGTGCGTAAAAGCTTAGTAGTGCGTAACCACAGGCCTCAGGTATCGGTCAATGGCCTTTCTGTGGTGCCGGAAGCCTCCAAGGTTGAATAAAGTTATTATTGTTGTTTGTTGCTGTGAAGTATTTTGTACAAATATCGCGTGACAGCCTTGTGGTAAATAGATCTTGCAGACCGAGTTTATCAAGTAAATGATCACGGTTATAAAAGATGACTATCCCATGCCCCCCTGTACTCCCTCATTTGGTGTTTTTCCATGTGCTCCCAGTGCCAATCTGCCTACGCTTCTTTGTCGAATTTGTAATCCTGATTGAACCTCTGATTTCATGCACAGTACCGCATTGCCGAAATACAGTCCTGGTACCATGACTCCTTTCCATATACCTCTGACCACTTGATATATATTATTGTATATATTATCCTTCAACTTGTGTCAGAAATTTAAAGAAAATTATCCGAGACTATAGCAAAGCCTATTTCGATGCTATTAATGGTGAATTTTGCAGCTTTTTAGATGCTTTTTTTAGAACGTCTCGGAGCGTTCTGTTGAAACTAACTGGACGCTTTTCAAGGAAGCAGTGATTTGGCTCACTAAAAAATATATACCTTTGAAAACCATAATTGTAAATTCTACTTCACCATGGTTCAGCAGGGCGCTTCTCAGGTTATCGAACAAAAAGAAATGTTCATTTAGAGCTGCTAGGCTCACGTCCTGCCCAGTTCGCTGGCAGAATTACTTCAGTGCTGCTCAGTGTTATAAGAGCACAGTTCAGAGTGCTAAGCTCAATTTCCACCACAATTTACTACCATCTATGTTAAAATATAATGCGCGTCAATTCTGGAATGCATTGTGCCACCGGGATAGACCCTCATGTATTTCATTGAAAACACTAGACGAAACTCTGGTCGAGGAATCTTTATGTGCTACAATGTGTCAGGAAGTGTTTATTAGGTCTTTTTGTAGCACCCCCATTTGTGCAAACCCAAGCTATCATGTTGATTCTTTCCCGTTAATGGATCCTATCATCATTTCTCCCGATGGTGTTCTGAACATCATCAATTGTCTTAAGCTGTCCTCGGCGACTAGAATAGATGAGATTAACTCAAAATTTCTTAAAGCTACAAATCAATACTCTTTCGTAATCCTTGCACATATTTTTCAACAATCACTTGAGACTTCATTAGTACCAGCCGACTGGAAAATTGGTAAAGTTATTCCCTGGCAGAAATCTGGTAATAAGCACGTTCCTATCAATTATAGACCCATCTCACAAACCAGCGTTTCCTGTAAAATATTTGGACATATATATCCACACAACCCCAATTAATTTGGACATATAAATTATACGCAGCGCGTTAACTTTCTAGAATCTAATTTATTCTTTTCACCAGCTCAACATGGCTTTAGAAAGTATTTATCTTGTGAAATGCAACTTTTGTCTATCACCAGCGACTTTCATTCGGCACTTGATCAGGGATCTCAGGTGGACTGCATATTTTTAGACTTTGCCAAAGCATTTGACAAGGTATCACACCGACTTTTATTGCTTAAGTTAAGTAAACTTAACATCGACTCTAACGTGTTTAACTGGCTAGTATCGTTTCTAACGAATCGGTCACAATTTGTAACGTGTAATGGTACTAACTCCTCCTCTGCACCCATCTTTTCCGGAGTACCTCAGGGGTCTGTTCTGGGACCTCTACTCTTTTTAATATATATTTATGACTTGCATGCGGTGGTTTCTTCAATCAAACTTTTTGCTGACGACTGTGCTATTTATCAAGTAATATTGCCACGCGCGTCGTCGAGCTAGCGCGTGCGTGGCCGAGTGGTTACCACGCTTGACTTTCACGCGGAAGGTGCAGGTTCGATTCCAGTCAGCGGACTGTCCTTTTATTTATTCTTTCAATTTGGCTTTCTCGTAAGTTCGAGAACATTCTCGTCTGATCGAGTTCCGAATATTCTACGCACCGAAAGTTCTACGCCGAATGATCCAGAAACCCACGAGGGTACAGTCGTCCTCAATATGAGCGTGAACACGCCGCAGTCGACCGATTGGTACTGCCAGCTCCAGCTAGCGGCGCTTCCACGAGTCACTGCGAGAATAAGCGCCTGCGCAGAAAGGACGGCTACGCTGTTACGAGAACGCACGCCACCCCCGTTTGCATGTCAGTTTAGATAAGGCAGGGTGTGCTGCTTTATATGTTTATAAAAATTGCGCGGTCAGTGTGGATGTGACTAGAGCACTATATAGCTCCTTCGGAGCAGAGTAGCGCAATCTCGAACGCCGTCTCTCGGCGACTAGCGGCGAACGCCCGGAGGTTCCAACTCCGGTCAGAAATGCATGGGGAACATGAGAAAATCGTTGTTTCTTCAACGTTGTGGAGATGTAAGGAACGACAATAGTTTTTGACATAATAAAGGAACATTTTAGAATTATTTGCGCTGAGTTTTGTGCCAAGTAAGGACGTAATTTGTTTTTAAAAATTGCACGAGCGGCATCATGCAGCAGACGACGCGGCAACATCACAGCGTCCACGTGACCCGCTCCGGCCAACCCAAAGAGCCCATCTCCGCTGCGTGCAAAAATCGTCTGCTTCAAACGCCATTGCCTTGGAAATTGCCTTCTCAAAATTTGCACACGCATCCGATATTATTAAAACTTTGATAAAGTGTTTAGTGCATTGCCAACTTCCCGACAGGCTAGTTTTGAAAAGTGTGAACTCGCCGTTTATTTTTTAATTAGCCGTGTTGCGTCGATCTCCATGTATTCTCCCATAGGGCGGGTCGCCTCCTGGAACCCTGAGTACCACGTGACTCGCGCCGAGCTGCTCTGTCGGCCATGTTGTCGGCAAAACACGCGGATCAAAGGATTGCGCTACTCTGCTCCGTACAGAGCCGTATATTAGGAGAGTTTGGACAATAGGCGGAGCAAAGGCCGCCGCCAGCGCCGAATATTCCCCCCACGCTTAGAGCGTAAACTAAATTTGTGACACAGCGTCGACCAATCAGGAGACCTCTACTCCATCTCACAAATGTCGACAGTGAAGACAAAGGCACAGGCGCGTGAGCCTAGCTCAGCGAAACGCTATTGTTTGTACGAGACCTCGTGCATAGGAGGCACTTTCCAAAGCCACGCGCTCGTGCCCATGCCTTTGTCTGCACTGCTAGAACAGCGTCCTGAGACTGGCTGAAAGAAAGCAGTGCAAAGGGTGGGGTGCGCGAGCGTCTTGAGACGCGGAGTTCCGCTCGGCACGGCTCAAATTATACTTCGTTTCACTTTACCTGCGAGCGAAGCCAAAGCTAGAAGCGCGAGACCAGCGCTTTTTGCATTTCTCCCCAGCTCGCGCGCTCGAGCAAAGCCTGAACGCACGGAGCTTCCGTGCTCGCGCTTCCAGTTTTACCTTCACTCGCACATAAGGTGAAACGAAGTATAGTCGTGGCACAAATTTAGAGCACGCGACCACCGCTAGGGGCTGTTTCGCGGCCTGTGGTTGGCCCGAGATGCTCGCCTATTCAAACCAATGTATGGCCAAACTCTCTCAATAAACGGCTCTGGCTCCGTAGGAGCTATATAGTGCTCTAGATGTGACCGTCCACGCGCGCTACGTTTCTTTTTTTTTTTTTTAATCTCGCTTCATGTGCTATCTTTTCGTTAATGCGGAAATGATTTTTTTTTAAGGAGGCGCGCATGTATTTTTTTTGGGAACTCACGAATTGTTTTGATCCGTCTTTTACGAACGACACCATTTTAAAGAAATATGGTTACTTCTCGAAAGAGCTTTTTCAAGGAAGAAAAACAAACAACCACGTTGACCCTTGTTAACAATGACCCAGTTTTAAGACATCTAGCTCTTAACTTCCTAGATTCTCTTTTGTGCGTCTTAATAGCGGGTCATGCCACAGTGCGCCCTGAGGACGCACGCTATTCTCGAAGGCAGAGACTGAAAAAGCGCTTCGACGTTATCGGTGCGTCCTCGCAGTCGGTTTCATTCGGCTTCCACGGCATTCCAGAGGTCGTCGGCGCGTGGACTGTGGAGGGATTGCTTCGCCAGGTTCCGCTTCATAAGCCCCCAGATGTGCTCGATAATGTTCATATCAGCGCCTTTTGGAGGCCAAGACAGCTGTCTGACGTAACGCTCCTCCAGGAGCGTCCGCACTTTGCCGGCGGTGTGGACTGGAGAGGGGTCTTGCTGGAAAAAACAATCCCCGCCAGGAAATGGGCCACCGAGAATATAGGGAAGCATGACGTCGTCCAAGATGTTGCAGTAGTGCTCAGATGCCAGCCTTCCTTCAATTCTGTGCAGTGGTCCAAGTCCTTGGTTAATTTCGCGTAGGCGCCCCGTTTTTGTGCAATTCAAATACGGCCTCATTTTGAAACGATAAGAATACCTATTTCATTATACAAAGTGTCAGCCGGCGCTACGAGCTAATCGGACCAATCAAGCAGCGCCAAAAATGCAAATCAATGTGTCTTTTTTTGTGTGCGATTGGTTCAGCAATCATAGAACCCGCACAAAACGTGACAAACAACTATGATGCCGCGCTTTTGACGCTGTCTGATTGGTCCGATTAGCTCGTAGCGTCGGCTGCGTCTGAATTTAAGGTGAAACGAAGTATAGATAAAAAGTATTCACTGATACAAACTTCAAGACCCAATCATAACGCCCCCGTTTCCCACTTCCTTGTTAAACAGATTTGTTTTATACCATCACGAGTGATTATCGACTAAGTCGAAACGCGCAAGCTACACTGCAGGATTTGTCGTTCAAAAAGCGCAGTCCGTGGCCGATTGCTTATCACAACCAGCGCTTCCAACTATCAATAAAACAAAACAGACGGGCCGCGGGCGGTTTTAAAATTCCAGAACGGGGGTGATACACGCTATCGCAACAGCGCATCCGTCCTTTCTGCGCAGGCGCTTATTCTCGCAGTGACTTGTGGAAGCGCCGCTAGCTGGAGCTGGCAGTACCAATCGGTCGACGGCGGCGTGTTCACGCTCATATGGAGGACGACTGTACATAAGGGACTCCGCAAGGCGAGCGGAGTCAGTCTCGCTCCAGCGGATCGATCCTGCTGTTTCGCCGGCATCGACGCCTGCGACGCTACCTTACTTTTATTTTGATTTTGGCACAAGTTCACCTCATTCAACGTTTAGTTTCTTTAGTTATTTTTCGCCTCATCATTTGTCATTCGTGACATTTTGGTGGAGGTGCTGGGTATTGCATTCTATGCCCGTTAAGTGTACCCCTCCGAAGACATCCCGGCCAAGCGACGTGCTCAGCCCCAGAAGGCTACCCTTCGCCGAAGAAGCCGAAGCCCGAAGAAGCCGTCGTACCAGAGGTCAGTCTCCCGAAATGGGTCTCTTGCCCGAGAACCGGAAGAAGAGGATCCCGACCATGTCCACCCCGCCCGTCGTCGTCCTGCCCGTCGCACCCCGGACTCCGACGCCTTTCTACGGAGAGGTCCACGAGGACATCGAAGACTGGCTGCGGCACTATGAACGTGTAGCCCGCCACAACGAATGGACGACTGAGCAGTGCCTCCATAACATTTACTTCTCGCTTACGGCACTGCGAGGCACTGGTTTGAAAACCACGAAGCCTCCTTCACTACATGGGAGTCCTGCGTCGCCGAACTTAAGCGGACATTTATTAACCACCATCGACGCCAGCGAGCAGAGCACCCACTTCAAACAAGGGTGCAGGGCCCCAACGAAAGCCTGACCAGCTTTGTTGAGGATGTCCTGCGTCTAAGTGCCCCAGCCGACCCGGAGGCCGCCGAGGAAAAGAAACATCGAATCCTCATGCGAGGCGTCAAGGCGGAAATTTTTGGAGGCCTGGTTCGCAATCCCCCGACGACCGTCGATGCTTTTGTGAGTGAAGCCACCAACATCTAGCGCGCACTGACGGCCCGAGCAAGCCACTATCACCGACTCGCAGGTGCCCCTACTGCTCCAACCGTCACAGCTTCCCCACTGAACCCGAATACCAGCGGTGTCGACAGCCTCCGGGAAATCGTCCGGGATATCGTCCTTGAAGAGCTCCGCAAGATCCAACCTGCTGCAGATCGCCCGTCTTCTCTCTCACTCGCCGAAGTCGTGCGAGAGGCGGTTCACCGAGCCTTCCAGCCGGAGTCTCCTATCACCGTAGCAGCACCGGAGGAACCCGCTCTTAGTTACGCCGTAATGGTCCGACGAACGCCACCAGCCCCGCCCTCGTACATGGCGGCCCCCCGACGTGAGTAATAATAATAATACTTTATTTTCCATTTCAAAAAATGGTGGAGGCCGAGAAGAAAAAAACGTGTTTAAACGGCTTGACGAGCCCTCGGCCCCCGTTACATTCGACAGCGGCGACTCTTTAAAATAACTACAAAAAACATAAAAACTAAAACTCACGCACTCAATGCACAATATGAACAAAATCAAAGGAAAAAGAAGTACACATTCACATCACATACACAAATCAAACAATTTCATCACTACGTAACCACTGATAACAAGTGTTGAAAATGAAATCAGTCATAACAAAAATCGTACATTAGTGAACGTATTTCATTCACTGTTGGATTCTCTGGAAAAATATTATTGGAACAAAAAATGTTTAAGAGTTTAGGTAGCCTGAATGATAACATTTCCTTGCCGATGTTCAATCGACAGGTAGGTACGCTCCAGAGCTCAGGGTTTCGAAAGCAATAATGGAGTGTATGTTCTCTTAAATGTGACAATTGGGTTAAGTAAGTATTAGCAGTAAGCAATTCATTTCTAAATTTTACTGCAAGTCTATACATTCTGAACAGGCTTTCAGTGTGCGAGTTAAAAGGTACATTAGCAATTATGCGTACTATGCGTGCGTGCATGCTTGAGACGCAGTATCCGTGCTTGAGACGCCCCGACGCCAGGAAGATCGGGCGCATCTAAGCCGAGAACCATCTGTGTCAAGAAAGACCGACCTGTGGAGAACGGCCGACCGACGCCCGCTCTGCTACCACTGCGGGGAAGCCAACCACATCTATCGTGGATGTCCCTACCGCCGACTTGGGCTGCGTGGGTTCCACCCGAACGACCCACGCCGGAGGTACGGCGAACGCCCTCACGACATCGAGGAGTACCTTCGACATTCGCCATCCTCAGCATCGCCTCGCCGCCGTGAATCCCGCTCACCGTCGCCCAGACTTTCAACGTCTCCAGCGCCACGACCCCGCCGAGAGAGCCTGTCTCCCCTGCGTCGCCGGGAAAACTAAGTGCGGCAACGCCTGGAGGTGGCGTTGCCGAAGACCACCGGAGTGTTCTCGTCTTCAGCTATTGCTATTGGTCGGCTGAAATTGATGAAAAGAAGCACACAACGATGCTAAGGCCACTGGTGCGACTAACGGTGGACGCGAGGTTATAGTGTTATCCAGCGCTTGATTTGCACGCGCTCTCTCGCAAATCCACGCGCTCGCGCCAGCAGCATTGACTGCGTTGCAAGGAGGTATCGAAGTATGAAACAGCATAGACAAATCAGCGCGCAAAAATAACGTAGGCACCAAACAATACGGGAAAATGAAATCCAACTCGCGTGCCCACTCAGCCGCCCAGCTGACCACCGTGACCCCGTGACCGGTGCCCTCAGCCAACACTCAGCCAATGGCCAAGCGGTCAAGCGATGTTTGGAGCTTTCGATTTGGAAGTTCGTATTTCTTAATTTCCAACTTTCAACAAACTCCGGTAGAGATAAGCAGTCGACGCCGCGAAGAAAGGAAAAAAAAGAGAAAAAAGTGCAAGCATGAAGTTTGCGGATTTCGACACGAAAAACGAATCGCATGGTTTAAAGAAAATGGCCACAAGCACATCATCATGATCACCATGGCGCGTAGCAGGCGACGTATATGCTGTCTGTTCGGCACGGCAGTTTTGAAGCGCATATACGAGCATGGCAGCAAACTGCTCCTCTTTCGCCAGCGCATTAGACGGACAGGGGTGGACAAACGATCTAGCGGAAGCTCCCGCTCTGTCGGGGGGAGGCATAGACAGATACTTCAGGGAAACAGCTCCGATCTCAACGAGACAAACGCTCGGAGCGTGGAGTTTCAAGGAAGAGAAGTTCGCAAGGAACGTCCAGTTCCTGCGAAACAACGACAGTAGCTGCTGCATAAAAAGCACATGACTGCCCTTCATGAAGGCAGGCCACTACAAGCAGCTCGTTTTCATCGAGAATGATCCGGTGATGATACGTCACGCATTCTGCCAGTGTACAGCAGGGTGAGATGTTTCAAGTTATACCTTTTTATTTAAGAAAACTTTGTTTTCTTTATCAATAATAGAATAGTCGCAAATTACATCAATAAAATAAATGTGCACATACCCGAATGAGTTCATTTACTTTCCAGGCTCAGCCAAACATGCCAGCACGTCGGAGGCTTGCTGTATGCGTTGGTGGCGATCAAAACACCCTCGTGTACAGACACACCTTGCACATGGGTTGTTCCAAGCAATGGTAGGTATACATACCAACACTCATGTCCTACTTAATCAAAACTTAGGGGTGCTTCAGACATTAGCGTTTGACTGCGATGCGTCGCATCAGGAAAGGCATGCGTACTTTGTAAAAGGATTACAATTGTCCCCTTACAAAGGTAGCGCGCACGGTCTGAAGCAGACGCACTGGAGATTAGCGCAACCAAACGCAGATGTCTGAAGCACCCTTTAGTAAGCAAAGTTATGATTAGGCAAACAGGTTATGCAAGATTGAAAAAACCAAACATCACTTAAAGATGTTAACATGAACAGATGGGTATCTACGGATCTGGTCTGGTTTGGGCAAGCTCTTATCCGCTTTTCTACCATTTGTTTAAAGAAAACATTTGGTCACCCTCTCCATCCGTCAGGTCAAATATTATTCACAGCTGCAACTGTCAAGAATATGCCCCACTTTGCTGAGGCTGCAGAAATGGTTTTGAGAAGGATATTGAGTTTAAATCATGTGGGTCTGAAAAAGGAAGTGCTCAATCCATGAGTTCTTTCTCATCGTGTGCGTATGGTACTTGTTTTTTATTGCTATTGGGATTACACTTAAGACTACAATGATGCTTAACTAAACTGTTATTTTTTACATGTCACGCTTTTTTAAGTGGTATACTTCAAGTTTGAAGGGCGGTCATTATCAGAGTTAGAACCACTATAACATAACGTGCCAACCGGAAAGGTAACACGCTGCCCTGACGACGATAAGGTGCCTACCAGAAGTATTCTTCTGTCTGACTCATCAAATGGAAAACACAAATATGAAGAAATAATGACTAGAATAATGACAGCCTTTTTGCACAATGTATTAGTGATTACAGTCTCTATTAATGACTGTCTAATGACTAGCTCAAGCCATGAAGCTTTTTTGCACAATATATGAGTGATTACAGTCTCTATTATGACTGTCTTTAAAACCATGATTACAGTGTGACAAAAAAACAAACAAAAAAAGTTTGTTATAGTAATAATAATAATAGCTGTATTTACCACGTATAAGCATAGTGGGGGCTGAGGAAAAAAAGCTGTCTAAGCAGTTATAATGATAATGATAATAGCTGTATTTACCATGTATAAGCATGGTGGGGGCTGAGGAAAAAAGCTGTCAAAGCAGCTTGACTGGTCCTCAGCCCCCCTGACCGTCGCTGTTAAATCCGCAACTGACACGCGCAGAGCCAGATAAATTCAGCGAGGATGGTGTTCGTGCAATGGTCACTTCTTTTTCTTAAGATGTGCGCGTTATTAGGTAATTATTTTGAAAATTTAACACTACGCTCGTCTTTGACATTCACCGCTTTCGACTATGTTCGTCTGGAAATATATTTTTTCTATTTTGAGTTTTTTTTTTATTTTCATAGTTAGGTGGAACGGTTGACAGGACCTAGTATCTGTACATCGTTTTGCTAATAACTACAGCAGGTTGAAACTTCCCCATTTGCGGTACTGCTCACATAATTTAATCTGGGAACAAGTGTCTGCTTGAAAGTGAGACATTTTACTGTTATGGCTACATAAGAGCTCACAATGATTCAGGTATATTTATCACCACAAAACCTGGAATTCGCTCAAGGTTATACAGTGGTCGGTAGCGCACAATTTCTTGTATGTTGGTGCCTATTTAATCACAAGTATGTCTCCTTCAGCACAGAAAAAAAACAGTCTCAACGGAACTTAACAAAGTCCCGTTTTGGAAGGCGAAGGAGGGGAAGGCGGCACTTGGCAAACCCATGCAAAGGAGTACCCAGCCCATCACCTCCACGGAAGGGGACCCTTTCCATGTTCTTGCTTTGTCACTGGAAAAGACGGAACCAAATGTGCCCAGGCTCCGCTACGCGGATGGCGGAGCCAGCTAACCAAACCCGTGTCCTCCTCTCCCGGGCGCAGATAATTTGCTATCCAAGACTGCGCAGTCCCTGTGTGATGAGCACTTTGAGGCAATCAGGACACTCTGTCTAGAACAAATTGAAAGGATCTGGACCACGTCTATCGGGCTGACAGAAAATGACAATTGGTATAAAAAAAGAGTGGGGAAGATATCACGGCTTTCAAATTCAAAAAAGCAGTGTCCTGTAGAAAACCCGAAGACCTGGTGAGGGCCATCCTCTACCCTAAAAAACCGAAGCGGTGCTTGAACCTCCAGCCGAGCGATCCACCCCACTACGGGCTATAAACCGAGCCAGTTGCTGTGGAGGCCTATAGCCATTGTTGCCGCCTCCAAGATAGGGACACCATTGTGACGTCCACTGGGCCTCACATCCATGAGCGGTTCTTTTTTCTTGGTGCGTCACCCACTGGCCTAGTCCGTGAGGCAGGAGAGGTTGGCCTTTTAGAAGTTAAGTGTCCAAAGTCAAAAGCAGGAAGGACGCCTCGTGACGCCTGTCCCGACTGAAAATTCTGCAGCGAGTTTGTAAATGGCGAGGCCACACTGAAGACGGACCATGCCTCCTACTATCAGGTCCAAGGCCAGCTGGCAGTGATAGGCTGCCAGTGGTGTGACTTCGTCATTTACACCAGCAAAAAAAAAAAAAAAAAAAAAAAAACTGGCAAAAAGTCTCGCTGTCGAGCGCATTTACTTTTGATCCGAAATTCTGACAGACTCTCCTCCTCCCTGGACTACTTTATTTTTACAAGAGGGCGGTGATCCCAGAGGTGCTGACAAAGATAATTCAAAGAATGAACATGTCGTACACATGCGGTCCTGGCTATCGGCCATTCAAAAAACATCTCAAAGGGCACTACGAGTGCACCCTCGACGAGAAGTCACTCGAGGTAACAATACGGAAATTGTACCTTGACCAACAGATCAGCTAGACTAAATCATTTTAAAACATTGCAATCGTATATGAACAAAATTAATGTTTTCAAGAATTGTTTTTTTTTTGCAAATAATATTAACGATTGGAGTAGCTTCCCGAGCGTATTGCAAATCAATACGATATTTTATTGTATGAGATCACGGTGTTATTTTTTCTCGTTTTCCTTCATTTATTTGAAGTTCAATATGTATGTATCGCGTGATTCTTTCGATGTTCTATTGTATTTTTGTCTTTATATATTATCTTCTTTCTTATCAGTTCGATGTACACTGCACGTGCCCTCGATTATTGTTTATTATTGTTGTCAGTAAATTGTTGTTAAATTGATTCTTTTTTTTATTTTTACGTGCATTAGTTCCCCTTTTTCTTTTCATTTGCGCCTCGGGCGCGTTCTTGCATCCAATTTTGTAGATACGGGCATTGTTCAAAGATTTATTAGAGTTAGGAACTGTATCGTTTCGTTAAATGTTGTTCCTTCCTGCCACGGTCCACGGGCCAGTAGTATGTATAAATAACAATAATATAATAATAATAATAATAATAATAATAATAATAATAATAATAATAATAGTAATCATAATAACAAAAACTGCTCAATTACAAAAATAAACAAAGAATGGTCCCAGCCCACGGTCCCAATTATCACTCGCAGCTCTGTATTTTTTTAAAGGTAATTGCGGGATGACCATATACCTTCGTTATTCCGGTGTGTTCTGGGAGTTTCAATTAGAAAAAAACAGAAACATATTTGTTTACTTTGTGTTTTATTTGTGCAAAGCGGCAAAATTATATAGCGTTGTTTTTGAGTATGTTTATTTCGACAAAAAATTATAATGTAGGAAGACTCACTTGGTGGCCTTTTTTAAGTTACACCAGCCGTCAAGGCCTTTTGTTTTCGACGAAACTTTATTATTTACAGTTTAAAGGCCTGGCTTTTATAACAGGGTCCTGGTTAAATTTCTATAACTTACCAAAATTGAAAAAAAAATAGAAAATATTGTGCCATTCGAGCTTAGTGTTTGAGCGGGCCTTCGGTACTCTCAAAAACACAGCCGTGCGAACGTAGCTTCGCAGAATGTGCTATTTAATTGTGCACCCATTCATTTCAAAGCCATGCTCGCATGGCAGTGCCTGCCACAGTGCTACAAAAAACTCTGTCATTGCGTCTACATAACAATTGTAATTTAATCTGTTTACGATATATCGAGTCTAATTATTTTAAGGTGATGAAACGTTCCATTGTGAGTCCGTTTCGCATCTCATGCCCAAGACTCGCAAACATCGGCCGACAAACTATGAATGTCTCTTGCACAGGTGAAGGTCCTTCGAAAAATGATTGGAGTTGTTTGTAGCCGTGTTCACAAGGAGGGCGCCACTGCGAGTTCCGCAGTGTCCCAGAGCCCAGAGTACGTAGAAGAGTTGGGCATTGTTGTATCTCTGTGGAGCCAGACTCCATGTCCCAGTTCTTCGTTGAGTCTCATCCTGTTGAAAGTGAGAAACGGTTGGAAGCAGCGTTTCGCATTCTGAAGTTTATTGTGTTTTTCAAAGTGTGGGTTTTGTTTGTCCTCTCAAGCAGGGGATAACTTTTTTGCTAAAATCTGCTTGCAGAGTTTGTGTGGTCCATGTGGATACATTCTTTCAACTACTCAGATTTGAGAGGAACAGATACTCTCACCTGACACAACACAAACAATTTCATTAAACCTATCACTTGCCGTGCGAAAGGCATCGTCAGTAACACGGCAACTGAGAGAGGCTTGGTCAGTGTACTGCTATTTGCGGAAAATTCGTGGATGCATGCATGGACATTTCTCATAAATAGGGCTACATTTACCAAGCCTTTTTCAAGCCGCCGTGGTGGATCCGAGGCAAAGAGCCGGCAGTTTCGAATCCCGGCCGAGGTGCCCGCAATCTAACGGTGTAACCGAGATTGCGGGTGCATGGCCAAAGTTATCCTGGTGGTTGAAATTATTCCTCAGTCCTCTGCTGGGGCGTGTGGATGCTTGGAATGTAAAACCACAAGATTTTTTTTACCAACCCTTTTCAGTTGTGTTAGTACTATGATACGTCCCACATGGGAAGCAAAATGTTTCAAGGGGCACTGACAACCCAAAGGTCGTATTTTTTTTTATTGTCTAAAACGATGCAAATTGTAGTCATAGACACGCAAAAAAAAAAAAATTGCATCGCGAAAAAAAATTTTCCCGCGCGCGCGCGCGCCTTTTTATTTTTGGCGTTTATATTTCCCGCCGCTCACCTCCTCGCTTCTTTTGATCGGTGACGTCAAAAATCAGGAAATTTAGAAGCTTTGTAGGTGACATTTCTATAACTATTAATAACGGCAATCGTAAAACGTTTTTTAACGCAATTGCGAACGCACTACGGCCCCTCTTTTTGAAATACCAAAAATCAGAGTTCGGTGTGATGTTGCTTCCTAGATTTGTACCCTCCATCGGAAAACTTGGCGGCGCTCGTCGGCGGGTCGGGGAAGAAACCGTTTTTTTCCCGCGCCGCACCCCTTCTATCCCGCAGGCTCACCTCCTCCTCGCTTGGGGTCGCAGTTGCAACAGGCGCTTGCTTCATAGCGTGGAGCGGAGGTCCGAAAGAAAGTCGAGTCGCAAGACACCGCAAAATTTGACTCACTGCACTGGCGCGGATCGCGCGGGAACTTCAAATTCGGCATTTGGAAATTGTTGTTTTAATTCACAAATACTGAATTTTCAAGTTTCGAATTTTGAGGGTAATGTCCGGCATCGTTTTCAATCGTTTCGGATAATAAAAAAAATATGATTTTGATGTGTCAGTGCCCCTTTAAGGAAATAATTTTTGTTTGTACAAAGCTTAAGTATTTATTTTGCTTACGATGCCTACCAGCTTTCGGGGTATTTTGCAAATGGGGAAGGTTGGTTGAGGTGAAAATGGTATTCTGAATGAAAAAAATGGGTACTTTGTTTTCTTTAGAATTTTTCATGTGTTTTAATAAAAAACTTCGTAGGTATAGACAATATAGAAAATATGCAAGTGGTAAAAAATTTGCATTAAAATAGAACTAACGTAAGACCCCGTAAGGGTGCCCTCCCCCAAGAAATTTCCCTATTTATCTTTCTGGCTAAATATTCGTAACCTAAAAATTCCGAAATATCGTCCACCGTCCGTTTAACGCCTGACATCACGCAATGTCCAAAGGAAATCACGCAACTGCACGATCTGTGGTACCGATGCATGTGACAAGCGGGTTTGCAGCGGGGGTTCCTTCGTTTTTGTCTGTGATTTGTCGGCGGCGACATATCGGTTTCCGTGACATCCGAGTTTCCGAGTTTTTTTTGTTTTTTTTCGGCAATTAGCGTGGCGCCTGGGAACCGTTTTTTCTGTTTCCCGTG
>JABSTQ010001886.1:0-38055 GCA_013358835.2 Ixodes persulcatus
TTTACCCCGAAGCTTACCGCTTTAGAGGTGTCCCGCGCCTTGGGACGGTTCCTGGAGCTCGCCCTCCTAGTGTTTCTTGCCGGTCCGTGTGATGACCTCCCTCTGTCGATGGACGGTGTTCTGCTTCGGTTGATAGAGGGGGACCTCAATGTTCGCCTTGCTCCTGCCGGTGACTTACTCGCCGATCTGTCTCTGTCTGGGAGGGCAGGCCAGTGCTTGGCGTCGTCGGTGTTGGGAGGCGGTTTTTCAGTGCCTGGAGGACCCCTCGCCCAGGCGGAGGTCGACGGTGGGGTTGCATGCGATGGTTGCCTGCGGCGGGGTTGGAATCTCTTCGGACATTCCGGCGTTCCCATGAGGTGTGGCCCGCCGCATACCACGCAGCGAGGCGTGCATGGATGGTTATCGTTGGGTTTTCTAGGCCGCAGTTGGCGCACCTGATGATCTGGTGAGGGCAGACATCCTGTCGATGTCCCTTTTGCCAGCACTTGGTACATGCGTCGGTCCTTCTATCGATACGGGGTACACCGGTAAGTGGCTGGCCGGTAGCGAACCCAGAAGGGGACTTTTGGTCCGTTGAATAAGATTTGTACAGCGTTGGTTTCCCCGAGACGCTTTGCTGCGAGTATAAGCAGGTCAGGGTTGGACTTGATCTGCACCTGGTTGATTTCGGCTTGGGAGTCCTCCTCAGGAATGTTGAATATAATTCCTGCAGTGGTGTTAGCCGGGGCCGAAACGTGCGCGGCGAATTCGTATTGCTTGCCTTTGACCAATATTGCGTTGACTGAGCACAGTTTCCTTGCGCGCTCTTCATCCGGGGTGCTGACAAGTAGGTAGTTGGCCTTTGTAATACGAGGATTCTGTCCCTTGGGTCAGATGTAAGCTGTGCCGCCTGAGTGACGCAGTTGGCTAATGTAGTGGGTGAAACGGTGCTGAGGTTTAACCCACCTCTGGGGCGAAACACTACTTTGACGTGGTCCTCCGGGAGGCGTTCAGCTGGTGGGGCCCGGTGCCTGGGCCGTCCTCGCGCCGGGGCCAGTCCGGTGCTGCTCTTTGTCGCTGAACTTGCGGTTGGCGAGGTCGCTGGCGATGGTGGTGGAGTCGAGCCGGGCTGGCTGGCCGCGTCTAGACCCGCTGGCGCCTTCGGATGACCGTCCAGGACTCGTCGTAATTCTCTGAGGGGAGGTTTTCCTCGGCTACAACAACCTCCATGGCCGAGGTCGTTCCTAGGCCCAACCGCTAAGTCGTGCGGCTAGGCCTCCTCCCTCGAGAGAGCCGATCTCTCGGCCCACAGGCTTTGAACTTGCAAGTTGAAAAGCTGTGTCGCGCTTGTATTGTCTCCTATGTTCCTCTTTTGTTTTCGTAATTTAGACAACAACACGCTCAACCATTCACAATATACCAGGTTGCCCGCATTGCTGGCCATCGGGGAACTCAAAACGAATACTCTCTAAAACAAGGCTCGTTTGAATCTGGACTCGAGCTAGCAGCTCGTATAACGTGGCGGCGTTGCGCGTGTTTATTTGATTGTTAGTCCAGGGGTGGTCAAAGTACTCACCAAAGGCTATCAAATGCAGATTCGAAATACTTTGAGGAAAATATATTTAGTCACAAATTAAATTACACTTCAAGAACAGTATTGAAATGCAAGCTACGGATGTAACGAAGTGTATCTCATTCTATTCAAATAATATTACAAATATGTTTGGTGCCCACAGTTCACATGACTTTACTAAATTTAACCAAGGGTGAAAGCAAAAGTATTCCGTCCCCAAGTAAAGAGTCTACGAAAATTACGAAAACAAAAACGCGGAAATCTAAAGTTGTCTGAACGCAATACTTTAAAGCATTGCGGAATAATGACAGAGATGTCAAATATTCACCAAATATCCTGAAGGCTTGAAAAAAATGTAGCACTTATTACCGTTCAATATAACCACATTGACCGTGCTAGGCAGCGTTTCTTCGTAACTCAAGTGCCATTGCGCCACCGTCCAACGAACCGCTAGTTAACTGGTTCACTTGCTTCTCAATATTATATCATCCATAAAGTGACCAGCGAACACTTCGTATTTTGAAGTCAGTGGACGGTCCTTGCGAGGAATGGCTCCTGCCCATTTTCCCAAACGTTCAGGATCAGAAGGAATGCTGAACAATTTTACTTTACCTTTGTAGCTCCGATGACCGGAATTACAATTCCAAGCAAAGGACTTGCGTCCATACCTCGGCAAACCTCACTCATGAGGGCCCTTACTCACCCTAAATCACCCTCATCTTCACAGGTGAGGTGAGGGTGTGAGTTTCTGAACCAGGGAAATTCATGAATGTGAGGAAGAATGAGGGCCGTGAGGGCGGCGAGTGCGTGAGGGGTGTGAGGGCCATGAGTGCATGAGGGGCGTGAGTGGCGCGAGGGATGTGAGGGCCATGAGTGCGTGAGGGCGGTGAGTGCGCGAGTGGCATGAGGGCCATGGGTGCGTGAGGGGCGTGACGGGTGTGAGGGCCGTGAGTGCGTGAGGGTTGTGAGGGCCACGATTGCGTGAGCGGCATGAGGGCGGTGAGTACGTGAGGCCCCCTTTAGACAGAGCGACTTTCTCAGCGATTTTGGCGTTGCTGGCGGGCTTTCCCTAGCTCGACACGAATTGTTGAGATCGAGTCCGGCTCGAAACAAGCGAGCAACTCGGAGCAATTCGAAGACGTTTGAAGCGGCTGCATCCAATCAGGGACGCGATATTTTCACGTGATACCTCGCGCCGGTGATGATGACAACAAAAGACTTGGTTCTGGTTTAAAATTGTTCGTTTTTGGAAATAAACTGTTTCAGAAAGATGCATTAGTATTCTCAACGAGATTTAAATGCATACAAACACGCTTGTAGCGCGTAATTGTGTGTCTAAATGGTGCAAAAAAACATTTCATGATGATGATGGCAAATTGCAGCACTTCGTTGCTGCGTGTTAACGCGGATGGCCCGTGTTGATGGTGTTGCGACGTCAAGTTTCTGGGCGAAATTGCCCCGTCTGAAGCGGGCCTGAGTGGCGTGAGGGACATGATGCGTAAGGGGCGTGAGGGGTATGAGTGCCTGAGGGACGTGAGGGCGGTGAGTGCGTGAGGTTCATAGGGGCGTGAAGGCTGTGTGTGCGTGAGGGGCGTGAGAGGGTCATGAATGCGTGAGGGGTGTGAGGGGTATGAGTGTGTGAGGGCTGTGAGTGCCTGAGTGACGTGAGGGCCATGAGTGCATGAGGGGCGTGAGGGGTATGAGTGTGTGAGGGCCGTGAGGGCGGTGAGCGCGTGAGGGGCGCGAGAAATGTGAGGGTGAGTGAAGGGCTGAAGGTGAGTTTGACTGTGAGGATGAGGGTGAGTGAGGGGCTGAAGGTGGGTTTAGCTGTGAGGGTGAGGGTGAGTGAGGGACTTAGGTGAGTGTGCATGTAAGAGCGCGGGTGAGTGAAGGTGACCTAAAATGCCGACCTGTGCTTGTGTCCCATACTCACCAACATCGGGCCATGCCGGTTTTCCAGGCTGTGATGTGCATGGAGTTCTCAAGAAAATAGGACCGTGTTTCTCGGCCCGAATAAATAAACTATGCATCAAAAAAAGATAAATCTCAGAAAGAATGTGATGTAAACGGTTGTGATAAAATGCATGACGTTACCTGGATCAAAAGATAATTATTAGGTAAAACCAAAACTTCTCTGACGTCCACCTAAGCCTAATATCGTCACAGCAAAAAAGATGATAGTGTGAACGGTCGTGGGATTTGTATCACTGAAGAACACTTGCCAGCAAGAAAGAGATTAGTATTTTTCTTTTTGCTGAGACGTTTAACTGAAATAGATCCTACAGACGCCCACAGTGTCTTTTTTTAACGAAATTAGGTGTAGGAGAACGTCGCCTTATAGAGAAAGTTCGTTTCTTCCCTCAATTGTCTTTTATTTCATACAAGTAACTTCATGTTCGCAAACTTTCGCAATCTACCGCAACCGCTAGCGTCACATTCTCACGGAGTTAGAGCAATCTGCGATGGATAGTTTATTTACCCGGGACGAAAAACACGGTTCTTTTTTTTCGGAAACTCTCAGTACAAAGAAATCAGCTGTCCAATCAGAACGGCGAAACTCACGACAAAATGTTTGTCACTACGTACAATAAAGTTGAAGCCCCGAGCCTTTATTTACCCGGCCCCCTCAGCCAAGCGCAGCTATAGACCTTTGCATCGACCCTGGCGAAAAATGCTGAGTCACTGAGCTATAGATGTATGCGCAGCGTGTGATATGCAACACAATTGAGTTACAGCGCCTGCTCACAAGGCGTTCCACTCCACAGCCCAACAGACAAAGATGTCAGCGCGCAGAAAGGAATTTTTGCAAAAGTCTAGAAAATAATTGGTGCTGTCAAAAAAAAAAAGAAAGAAAAAAAGGAAGCCAATTATTCTTAATAATAAAATGAAAAAAGAATAATATGTACAGTCGGGGACAAAAGTCCCCAGGACGCGCGAGCTGCGACTGAAACGCATTGCTTTGCCATCTGCCGGCGGGTCACCTGGTTTCGAGATCACACAAAAGCGCATGCGCGTCCTACTGTGCCAGCAAACATGTGTGTTCTCCCGCTCTCCTGCGGCGCGGCGCGTAACTCGGAATCGGGCGCGCTTACTGACATGGCACCTATAAAGCAAGTCACGGCAGCTCAATTCTGAGTGATAAGCTCAACTGGTTATCAAGCAAGGTGCGCTCACACGGCGAAAAGCGGCGCAATGCCGCAGGTAGTATCTCCAGTTTCGTAATGTGTAGCAGACTCTCGTCGGTTGCAAGCGCTATCTCCGAGGCGGTACCACGCGCCCGATTCCGAGTTAGGCGCCCCGCCGCAGAAGAACGGGAAAACACACATGTTTGCAGGCTCAGTAGGACGCGCATGCGCTTTTGTGGGATGTCGAAAGCAGGCGACCCGCCAGCAGATGCCAGAGCAATGCGTTTCAGTCGCAGCTCGCGCGTCCTGGGGACTTTTGTCCCCGACTGTACATTGGTTTATAAAGCTGGGTGCGCCCCCTCGTGAGTTTGGACGTGTGCTCCATTATTTCTTCTGGGATGAGGGGTTGTTTGTTGTTTTGGATCCCACGACAAGTATCGAGCCTATTGATGTCGTGGAGTGAAAAGGAAGGCGACAAAAAACTTAGAATTATCCTTTGCCAGCACCGTGAATCTTTGTTTTTATTTAGGCGAAAAGCCGAACATTCAAAATCTCTGTCTAAAAATAATGATATCCAGAAAATTATAGTGACTCCCCAAGACGCGTCTGCTTGTGTTTCTAGAAAAACGCTTCGAACCTTCGGTGCTTACCTTCACGCATTGCACTTTCAGGGCCTTTCAAAATCTGCTAAGTGCTTTCAGAAAGGAAGAGTGTGAGATCAACCACAGAAATTCTTTCTCAATAGAATCTGTCCCGGTGATCAAAAAGTCCTTAGTAAACGCAAAACGCAGACGGGCGAGTGAACAGTTTGTCGGGTGGGTCGGTCGGTCATAGAGCAAAATATTTTAGCGCCCTCTATGAGAAGGCAATTGCACAAAAGAGGGGGTCATTGTCTGTTGGAGATCGAAAAAGTAATGGAGTTAGCTGAATCGAACGATACTTTCACAACTGCCAGGCTACAGGCGACGAAAGCGGCGACAGTGGAAAAAAGTGGTGGACTTGGATACCCCGACCCCAGACACGCGACTTATATGTCGATGGAACCAAAGATGCGTCGCCCTGGATAAGAACCGTCGAACGAAAGACCCGGAAAAGCTGGCCCAAATGAACAACCTGACAAAGGAAGCGAAAGATTACGCGCGCAACCTGAGTACCGAAAACTGGTTCACACTATGCGAGTCCTTTAATGAGCACACCTCGTTATCAAAACCATGGGCGGTATGTAACGCCATGTTTGGCCAAAAAAAGACGACGCACACAGTACAGAATATGGCACTCGGCCTGGACAAGACTATAGAAGAGGTCGCCAAGGAAATTGGCCCGATCTACTTCCCACAGCCGACTGTGACGCCTGAGACCGAAGTTTACGAGCGCGAAGAAGCGGATCCTACGGACCCAATCAACGCCGACTTTACCGAGTGGGAGGTGGAAGCGGCGATCGCCAAGGGAAGAACAAGCACGCCGGGGCCGGACTTGGTCTCCGGGAGCATGCTACGGAATCTAACGGAGGGAGCGAGGACTCAGCTGCTGAAACTCATCAACGATGTATGGAGGTGCGGCAAGTTACCGGCCGAGTGGACACTCTCATGGGTATCCACCATACCCAAGGCTGGAAAGGCATCCAACGTACCAGAGGACACGCGACCGATTTCACTCACGTCGGTCTTGTGAAGGTGATGAAGAGGATGGTGTTGGCAAGAGGGGACTGGATCACGGGGAGGAGAAAAGGACCTTTTACCCAGCTCGTGCGGGCTTCCGGAAGCACTTGGGGACCCACGACAGCAGGAGCTCGTCCGGCAGGAGGTCACGCGGCTCCCGGTGGCGCACCTTTAAGTCAGAATCATCGTGGCGGTGGACGACGGGAAGGACAAAAATCTCAGGGTATCCGAGGACGTGTTCCCAACTTTGTGAAGAGTTTCTTGGAGAACAGAAGATACGCGGTCAAGGTCGGCAAACACCTGGGCGCGGTGAGGGCGAATAACGTCGGGGTACCGCAGGGGTCAGTGCTGTCGCCAGCGCTTTTTAACCTTGCGATGGCGCCACTACTGTGGGAACTACACGAGGTAGCCGGCCGGCACTTCATGGTGTGCGCCGATGATATCACCATTTGGACAGATATGGTACACCACTCCGAGCAGCGTACGACTATACAAGAAGGGCTCGATACCATCGAGCAATTTCTGCGGAGGGTGGGTCTAACGCAGTCACCGGAAAATACTAAACACCTCATCTTCGGCTGCGGTGGCCCTGAACTTTGACGGCAAACCGATCGAGAACATCGACGAGCACACAGTCCTCGAAGTAACTGTGAACGTGACGAACAACGCGACGAGCGGGATACGAAGGATGGAGAAGACTTGGATGCAGGGGACGTCGATTGTACGAAGAATTGCGTACGGGCTGGGAGGGGTCGGCGATGCGGTGGCCCGAACACTGATCCAATCCCTGCTGGTGTCGAGAGTAATGTACGGCATCAGGTCATCCCGGGAAAAGGGACATGGCCCGGTTAGAAAGACTACTGAACGACGCCAGGGGGTGCGTGGCAGGGCTACCTAGGAATGTTGAACTGACGAAGCTCCACGAGTGCGTCCCTTTTCCATCCTTTAACGATCTCCAAAAACACTAGGAACAGACCTACGAATTAAAGCTTATGTACACGCGACCGGGGAGAGAAATCGCCAAGGGACGAGATTTTGGTGACCTCCCTACCTCTCCAACGCAACTGGCGCCATGGGAGCGAGCAGCAGTCGTTTTGACCGTGCCGATCCCAAAGAAGATGGGTGCGGAGCAGCCGGAAAGACGGAGGCGGTACGTGGAAAAGCACCTTAAGGAGGTAGAGAAAATGGTGAAAACCAACCCCGAGGCGACCGTTGTGTTGCACGTGGATACTGCGGCCGATGAAAACTTGCTGACGGCGGCGGCGGGAATCAACCTGCGAGGTGGGGGGACATGGGCGGCTCCCCTCGATGCCGAGAGCCCAGACGACGCGGAGGCGCAGACGGTCCTCACGGCTGTGAAGCACGCCTATGCAGAAGCGGACAAGAAGAGGCGGGACAACGACGATCGGAACAAGCCTACGACGGTGATGATTTTCACCGACTCCCAATACGTGTTGAGGGCATGCAAAGAATATAGCCTCGCGAGCCCGACGTAACGAGAGATCATTAAGCCAGCCATTTGCGCACGCGAGCGCCATGGGATCCGCTTGCAGCTACGCTGGGTCCAGGGGAACTCGGACGTGGAGGGTAACGAGGCGGCCCACGTAGCTGCGAGAGAGCACAAGCGTTTTCTCTTCTCCAGCTCCAACAGCCCACTTCAACAGCGAGCAGACGAAATCCATAATGGCTAACGCGAGTAGAGCACAACTGCTTTGACAGCCGAGGGAAAGGCGAAGCTCAAGAAGGAGCTCAGGACCAGATTTCCCCAAGAACCGTACCCCGTCCCCACCCGAGGCCTCAGGAGGTACCAAATGGGGCTACTGAATTGGGTGAGGACGGGTAGTGCGATAACGCCATATCTTCTCAAGAAGTGGGCCAACGAAAACAAAAAGCGGAATGATCCCGATTTTGTTCCGGAACCCCCAAATGCAACCATTGCAAGTAAGCTACTCGTCCTGACGTCGCACACTTTCTTTGGGAGTGTGAGCATTTTAAAAAGGAGAGGCAGGAAGCCATAGCCACCCTAAAGGACGAAGAACGACCGGGAGACCTAGGAGCCTGGATCCGGCCACCGGAAGAAGACGAAGAGACAAGACTGAGAGCGCCGAGATCTGTGGTCTTCTACATGGAGAAAATGGGACGCAGTCAGTCCTTCTGACCCTCTTCCCCTCTCTCCTAAGGGCGGGTCCATATCACATGAGCGAATGACTTTTTGGCGAACAGCGACATTTGAGCGAATTGACGTTTTAGTGAATAACGGGGGCGCGCGTTAACCCATCCGCCGCGCTGCGCTTACGCCGCTTCGCGGCGACAGTCTGCGTCGGCTCATTACAAAAATGTGAACCCATTTGGCCCACCCGAAAACGCCGCTTCGCGGCGTCCGACTATTCGCTAAAGTGTCATTCGGTGAAACGTGGGCGTTCGCTCAAACGTCATTCGATCAAGTGAATGCCTCCCCCTAAGGGCCATGCCGTAGTGCCTCCGCCCACCATCAAAAATGGTACCAATAAACGTGTTTTCAGACAGTCGATTATTATGTGGTCGCACGATCCCTGCAGCCACAGTCTCCTCACCTCAAGAGCGCATCTTACCCGACTTCCTCAGACAAAACAAAAAACTCCTGTAGGGCTCAGTGTATATTAAGTAGCAGGTCCACTGCGTCCCTTTCTTGTGTTCTTATATATTCTATACAGGACAGAAGCACACATCTAAATTCGTCCTATCCTCTGCTGTAACGGCGGTGTTAGTTCCTATTTTATGTATAAAAATTATACCTGGTCTACACATGTAACGAGAAGTGAGCGCCCGATCCAGTAAGAAAAGTTAGTTTCATAGCACGCTGTCGCCAGCAGGAAAGGAGAACTGCTCTATTTGCGCATCCTGTAGTGGTAATATGATAACTTACACTTTTACAGTGGTTACAAAAAAATTACACGAGGACGCTGAAGATTGCTTACGTGTAGGAATGCGAAAGCATTCGTGTACGTAGCGTATTTTTACAAGCTGCGCGCCCGCTATCCTCTGCAGAGGCCAGCCGGGCAGCCTCTGCGGACGCCGGCCGGCCGGGTTCTGGGGAGCGGTGGGTGTGCGCTGCTGCAACGGCGCGCGGGAGCAGCACCGCTCTGTGGGGTGGCGTTCTTTGGAACTATACGGCGCGAGCCGCGTCGATGCCATTTTAAGAGCCGTTCCATGGAGGGAAATTTCTCTGCCGTTTTTCACGGTTACGAACAATGCCAGCTCCGCTCCAGAAAACAATTAACGCTCCCCCATAAAAAAAAAAAAGAAAGAAAAGACTACCGCGCATTTTTGCACAATAAAACAGCAAAAATAAACAAAAAAACACGATCTTATTTGGAGCTACGCAGGCGGTGAGTACAAGCTGCCTTAATATCTCAGTTTGTCAAAAAAGTTAACGACCGGATTCTAAGCGTCCAGGCCTGGCTGTCAGTCTGCACCAGACAGTTTCTTCAGAGGCAAGGTGGTACGACACGAGAACGTGTTTTCGTTTAGCTCGTAATGTTCCCGGTGGTGCCTATATTCACATGTATGCCTTTGCCATTCATGACTGTCACAGAAAGCACAAAACAGTAAGAAGGTAGAGCCGTTTATTCCTCACCGCTCCCCGTTCTCACTTGAGGTAGAACGCTGCAGAGTAGCACTTCCACGAGTGAAGAAAGAAACATGCAAATAAGCTTCTTTTTTTTCGCTTAAAGTAGCGTGACGTTTTTGTACTTTCCTTCAGATAGGAACGGGTAAACGGAGCAGGGCAATGAAAGGGGTAAGTACTGTTAAGAATGGAACCTTCGGCGACCTTCTTCCGAGTTTCAACGCTGCGGAAACGAGTCACGATCTGTTCAGGACTGTCGCCCACCTGTCGGAGCCTGCCCAAAACGAGTCTCAACGCGTCCGTGACGTCAACGGGACGTGTGTGTGTGTGCGTGTGGGTTCGTGCGCTCCGGAATGGGAGAGAGGCATGGCCTAACTGCGGAGAACCATGGCTACGACGCACTTCTGGCTACGACGCGGCGGACTTTGCTGCAACGCACTTGGCGGCGGTTTGCTACTCGCACCTGCTGCCCTGGCGGAGAGTGAGGGAGAAAACGGACCCTATATAAGGCGGAGCGTGAGGCTGCTCCGTTGTTCTCTCGGAGTTTGACGACTGTATCGCAACCATGTAATTAAACCGTTCGTTACGTTACCAATTCTCCCACCTCCACTGGACCCCTGGGTTCTTCACTTCGGGGAATGGTCGTCGTCACGAGCCAGGAAGCCTCCGGACGTGCGGCTTAAACCCCGCCTCGAACAGTACCCAGTGTCACTTACCTCTTCTATTTCTTATAGGAGTTAACTCAAAATATAGCACACAATGTCGGGCCGTTGCTGAGATTTTGCGGGATCCTAACAGAAAAATCGGGCCGATGGTAGGCGGTGGTTTCCCAAAAACGAAGGAAGACAAGAGGTTTGTGCTTGTTGGGGTGGTCGAACGCAGCCCGATTTGAGTTTTTAGGCTTCCCGACAGGGAATAAGGGCAAGGGAGTGAATCGTCTGGCGCGACCGAACTCAGGTGCGAAGCCCGGTCGCAGTCCGATCGCGCCGACGGCTTCCCGAGAGGAAAAGAGTGCCGCTTTTTGCGCGACCGAAGGCAGTTGCCAGTGTTGCCAGGTCTACTGATTTATCAGTAGATCTACTGGTTTCGTCCCGGATCTACTGATTCACTGAAAAAAAGGAAAATCTACTGACTTTTTTTAGTAAACATATTAAAATTTATTATTTGGCCCCTTCGGTTCCCAGGGTCGCCCATCAAAGGAAAATCAATCTCCCAGAATTAAAACCGAAGCACAGGCTAGATGGCCTAGAAGCCCATTCATCTATTCACCCGATTCACCCAGAGCAGGTTCGACGGTGACATCCGGGCCAGAGCCATATACGGGGAGAGTTTTGCCAGTCTATGATCTCGCCGCCGTAACGTCCCTCTCCCAAGTGAATCAATCAGCCTGCGGCGCAGAGCGAGAGGCATGAGCGCATGCGCGTGAACTCTCGGCTGCTCCCAGCTGAGTGGAGAGGGCCGCCATTTTCATTCATTCGGCCGGCAGAATGCATGGGATCGACATCCAAATTTCGGTTCTTTACTTTTATTTGGCAGGCTCTGGCAAGAAAATGATATAATGTTATTCCTCGGTAGCTAAAAAGGTAGCGAATTAAGTTTCTCAACGTTTTAACGTAAACTTTGAGTCAGGCGAAAAAGAAATAAGCCCGTAGCAGACGACGCGTAGCCTCAACAGTGCTCCGTGCCGACAGCGTTCCGTTAAAAACCATCCACAGCCCAGTAAGGAAAGATGGCAGCTTGTAGAGGACAACCATTGGACATTGAGATGCCTGTTCTGCTGTTGCTGTTGGGGGAGGAGAGGGCACTGTCAAGCAGTTTTGTACTGCTTTTTTTCCTCCTCCCTCTCTTCTTGTATGAAGAGGAATAAAGAAACTTGAAACTTGAAATGTAGGCGCGCACTTGCCGGAACGTCTTGTTTTGGTTTCGTTTCAGTAATAGCGGCAGGCGGATGTCGCACTGTCGCCCTCATCTGTTGATCCCAAAAGTGGCTTTTTCAAAGAATAACCCTCGAAATCGCAACACTAATCAATGCTAAAATAAAAAAGAAAAAAAAAAAACGTTTGCGGTGTTGTTTTACTCTGTCCTTCATAAAAAGTTACTCGAGAACTGGTCTTGTTTTTTTGTGTGTGTTTATTACCATGTTATTTGTTACTCTCACTATTTTTTCGAAGTGTGGTTTAATGGAAATAGCAAAACATGGCAAAGCGCAGATTTCGTAGAACCTACTGATTTTTGTGCCAATCTACTGACTTTTTGGGGATCAATCTGCTGACTTTTTTTTTCTCCGTCTGGCAACACTGGCAGTTGCGCACCTCGATCGCAGCCCGATCACAGCCGACGGAAAGGGAAGCCGTTGATCGTCTGCGATAGTAGCCGTTGGGTTCCGTGTATTGACTCATTGTGAGGTTCCAGCATCCAGTAAAAAAAAAAAAAAAAGGACGGACAGACATATACCAACCCTTGTCTTTTAATTTCTTTTATGTTTTCTTTCAGTTTTCGTTCTGTCGACCAACTTCGCGAATCAAAGGATCGCACGCGTGCAAACGCTCCTTACCGCAAAAAAGTTTCTTTCGGCCCGTCCGTGCGCTTGGTTTGTGACGTATGTTGCTCTCTCAGAAAACAAAAGCAAGTAGAAATAAAAGGCAAAGTGCTACAGTAAATAATGGTAAGATTTTTTTTTTATTTAGATAGTTACGTGATTTCATCTCCCCTACGCTTGCGCGCATTGTTTTTTGCAGGAAGCGGAATCACCGAGATCGCTTTCAGTGCTTCTGTTCAGTGTCTTTGCGAGGTTTGTGTCCTCAGGATCACTTTCTTCCCAGCTCGTTCTTTTTCTCCACAACAGGAGGCCACGACGTAAGACAATTATTTTCTAATTTGTGATGTCTGAAAGCGTGAGCTTATTCTTAAAAGAAGTTTGCATAGACGAATAGAACCGGGTTAATCAAAGCTGGCATGGTTGTGCCCCCCCCCCCCTCTTTTTTTCTTGCGGAGGTTACGATAGACGTGGCGATTTCGATTCAAAGTGTGATCTCCGCACACGTCTACTTAATTAGTAAAAAGTTTTAACAAAGCGTTACCATAATACCGTTAACGTTACCAGAGAGTATTGGTAGATCGTTGTGATAACTCCGCTAACGGTACCGGATACGTCGTCCACACATTTGATCATGCAAACCATCCCCATCAAAAATAAATACCGGAGGTATAAGACCAATCTAAAAAAGCCTACTTCTGCCACGCCAGAACCGGATCAGAAACGAATAAAAACATAACATTTTGAGCCTATTTTTTTACTTTTCCAGCAGCGGGTTGCAAGTAAACAACTAAGTAACTTTTTTTTTTTTGCAGTATACATTTTTGGGTTGGTTCCAGCGCGGCATCAGAAGTAATAATAAATCGAACTTTTAATAATGCAATTATCTTCGTCTCTGTGAAGCCAACATCAGCTCAGTTTGAAGCAGGGGTTGTAGAGCGCACCTGCACATATGCACTGTGTCCGCAAAAGCGCTTTATGCAAACGTTATTCTGTACTCGGCGCGCCTCTCGGGGGTTTGCCGTTTGACCTATTTGTTTTAGGAGGCACTGTATAGACTCATGACATGTTATTGTGTGTTTAGCCGCTCACTCCCCTCGATGCGCAATGGAACTTTTTGTAGACTGCAAACTCCGTCGGTTTTTTAAAGCGAAGTTGCCTGGACTTGTTACTATAGACGGGAAAATATTTCTCCTTGCTAGAACACCGCTCATCCCAGTATGAAACTTATATTTGAGATTAAACACACGTTTTATAAAATAAGTTCCTCAGTTGTTGTTGTTGTTTTTAATTTTTGTGCTTTCCAGGTAATATAAATATAACCACCAAGAAATATTTGGTTTTGTGACCTTTTACAGAAAGCATCCTCAACAGCGTCAGAATTGCGAAGAAAGATATGATTGATATCAGGATTTTAACTTAGTTGGCGGTAGCCAGTGATAGGGGCGGGCGTGAACTGGCAATGACATCGAAACAGGGAAGCGAAAGGGGCGATCAGACCCCCCCCCCCCCTTTTCTCCCTTGACATTTTGAAATTCTCAAGTAAACAATACCGAGAAGGGGCACTTTTGCACTTCAAACTACACAATACCGGTGATGAGCAACTCTAGAAATTTGCGGAAGTCGTTCCATTAAAGCAGTTGTGATTAAGAGCTTGCAAAAATATTAGTGTTGAAAAATACTTAACAAGTCATAAATATGAGTCTGTCAAACATTACTGGAAATCCTCATATATGCAATGTTTGAAGTTTTCGATTAAATGTCCTTAAATCTATTATTAATTTTCATTAATCCAATGTATTGATCTCGATTTTGAGAGTGCCGCAAGTAGGGTGACCACCCGTCCCGCGACTGGCGGGACTATCCCGCATAGAGGGCGCGTCTCGCAAGAATTTACCAAAATCTTTAAAATGTCCCGCATTTCACATTGTCGTAGCATTCGACTACGCAAATTATGGCGCTTCCGAAGAAAAGGCCACGGGGTAGCACGGAGGTCGCTGATAAACGTGTGAATTTCGGTGGTATGCCATTTTCTATACAAGCACTGAGGGAAGCGACCGTCATTCTTGCAGGAGTGGGATGCGCATGTGCTGTTCTGCCTCTACCCTTGATGGGAAAATCGCTCGCGAAAAGTTGAAAAATAATTTATCGTAATTATTTGCAAATCATACTCTGTCATGCGAAATGGTTGTTATGGAAAGCTGTTTTTAGTGAAGACGGCCACACAAGGCAAAAATCCTGCAACTCACAAGGGTCGTAAAAACAAAACACAAGGTTCTAATTTTGAGCAAGAGCATGTTAATATAAGAGTAAGTATAAACAGTAAACAATAAGTCAAAAAAGAGTTGCTGTTTTTTTTTATTTCCCTTTCATGCATTGGGGTCTGCTGCAGTCGGTTTTATATGTTTTCAACTTAGGTACACATAATAAAATATTTACCATTGCAATTACGGAAAAATATATCACTGTGAGTGCAAATTATTTTAGCTTAATTGCCGCTACACAATTTTCAGGTGTATAATATGCTTTCATACTTCACAGGATATTGGTGTGTGCGTGATGGCGAATTTTTTTACTACTTTTTTCTTGAGTCGTGAAAATACCGTCCTCCTCTTACTCCCCCCCCCCCCCCCCCCCCGGTCAGCGTGTCCCGCATTTCGCATGGAGGAAGGTCGTCACCTTAGCCGCCCGAGGTTCGAGTGCAATAGTTTAAAACAGAAAAAAAGTGATCAAAGATACATCTCCTACAGGCTGAACAAACGTCAACTTTTGCGTCTGCCAATTCAATGGTCATCAATTTGAAAACAAAAGCCGTACTTATCGTTTGTGCCTCATTTCACAAATGCTCAAAAAACGTGTATTTTTATGAAAAATCGAAGAAATGCTTCCACGAAATCCGGCTTGAATTAAGATAAAAATATCTTGGTGCATTATTGCTTCACTCCTTATTTAATGCATATGTTAATTTGAAAACGTAACTAACCTACGCTCCAATTATAAAATGCGCAACTGTGTCGAGAAATCAGAAAACCTAACCTAACCTAACTGGTGGAAATTTGTGTATGTGAAACATAAATTTAAAAAAAAAAGAGTAACGAAGTTCCAGAACCTGAAATTTAACTTTAAGAAAGTAAAAATTGAATATAGTTTAGTGCTTACTTAGGCTAAAGGCATTTATTAACATACTTCGCAGCTGAGGGGTGATATATGACCGGTCCAGTACAGCTGCTACTCCTAGCACTGTACAGTACTACTAACCAAACTGCATCACTGAGCTGTGAGGAGACTAGATAAAAAGGAAAGTTATTTTGTTTGGTAAAAACTCAACAGCTAGGTGTGTTTGAAGTTTTTGTAATATATTAGTAACTGTAACTCACTACAGTTACTCCTAATTTAGTATAATTGCAAATGACTGGGTGTTACAAATCACCCTCGGACCAGAAAAGGCAGTCGATACTGACCGGTGCCGGCCAATACTACAGGGCCATCATCAAGCCGTCGCTGGAAGCCGCTCTTGGCCCGGAATCAACAACCAAAACCGGCCCGGAGCTAGGAGCCATTGTCGGCGCGAAATCGGCGGCCGGTGACGGCCAGTTGTCGGATAATTCGTTTCTATCAGTGCTGTGCCACAGATGGGAGCCACCGTCGGCCCGAATGGGCAGCTGGCGTCGGGACAGGTTCTGCAGTGTGTAGCAAAGCCCGAACTGCGCCGAAACTGGCACCCGATGCTGGCCCGATAACCTCTCACGGAGGCTACCCGTTGTCGCCCCGATTTACTGTGCTACTTGGGAATTTAGCCCGCATTCGTTGTCACAGTTGCCTTAGAGCCATTGTCGTAGATGTTACAGAGAAAAAGTAACGAAATATGTTACGCGTTACTTCAAAATAAAAGTAACGGGTTAGCATGCTGCGTTACTTCAAAATAAGGGGCTCGTTACCGTTACCGTTACCGAAAAAATGTAACGCACATTATTTTTGCATTACTTTTTCAATTATAAATATAACATGTTTTCCTGTTTTGACGTTATAGGTATGCATACGCGGCATATATCAAGAAACATTATTTCCCTGCAGAAACTGAACAAAATTACTTTATATTTTTTACTCTTTCACCTAGATACTGAAAAGAGAAGAAACACAAAAAAACCGCAAAAACGCACGAATTCACACGGCTTATATATTGAAACTAGTGTTGTACGGAACGGCGTTCGAAGGAACGGCGTTCCTGGAACGCGTTCCTTCTAGGAGGAACGAAGGAACGCGCCGCCGTTCTATTTTTCATCGGTGGAACTGGAACGGGAACTCGTGACATTTTTACTGAATTGGAAAAAGGAACGGCGTTCTTTTTTTTCTTCCAGTGGGGAAATTTTTACTTTATTTCTAAGAGGGAAATTCTAAAAGTATAAAAAAAATAACTTTGCGAAGAGCAGGACACCGTTAACTTTTAGAGCGCAGCTCTTAGGTGCCCGTTTCCGCCTTGAGCGGCATCGGTGTGTAACCGTAACGCGTCAGCGTCACCGTCGACGTAACCGTAACGTGTCGCCGTCGCCATAACCACGCGGGGCATTATGGGACGTCTACCATAATGCACCATGCGTGCGGGAGGAGGGGGAGGAGGGGAGGGAGGAGGAGGAGGATGGAGGACGATGGGAGGAGAGAAGAGGAGGAGGTAGGAGGAGGATGGAGGAGGGAGGAGGAGGAGAAAGAGAAAGAGAGAGGAGGAAGAGGGAGGGTAGGAGGAGGGAGAAGAGGGGTGGCATTTGAGGAGCACGGGAGAAGTAGACGAGAAAGGAGGGGGAGAGGGTATGGATGAGGAAAAGGGGCATACCGTCCCCTCCGTATTCTACCTTCTCCTCCTCAAGAGCTGCGCTCTAATTCGGCATTCTAGCTCCTAGCAAAAATTACGGTTTGAAATCAGTCCAAAAAGTAAAATCCGGACTAAAATCAAACCGGAGTCAAACCAGAAAGGCAGCTTCCGGTTTGCACAAACCGTGAATTTTTGAATCCGGTTCAAAGTTAAACTGGAGGAATCCCAGACAGGCAAATTCCGGTTCGCTGAAACCGTGATTTTCCTAATCCGGTTCAAAGTCAAATTGGAGGAATTCCGGACAGACGAATTCCGGTTCGCACAAACCGTGATTTTCCTAATCCGCTTCAAAGTCAAATTGGAGGAATTCCAGACAGACCAATTCCGGTTCAGACAAACCGCGATTTTCCTAATTGGTTAAAAGTCATAGTGAAAGAGATCCGGACACACAAACTCCGGTTCGCACAAACCGTGACTTTTGGATTCCGGTTAAAAGTACAATTGAAGGAATTCCAGACACACAATAAGCGGTTAGAACAAACCATCCCTTGCCAAATTCGGTTCAGAGGCAAATTGGACGAAGTCTAGACTGGAAATATCCACTTTGCACAAATCATACTTTGCCATATCTTGTTCAAAAGAAAATCCGATCGGCCGTCTGATGCCGAAGACTTTCATGCGTACGAAGTTGCAAACAATCCATCCTGATCCCATACGGGCTGCATCGATTAGAACTCAGAGCGCAGAAGACAACGAGCTGATACGCGGCGCTAAAAAGGCGATATCCCGGAAATTTTCGCGCAGGTCATCGCCATCTAATTCCACCTAGCTTTTTCTATCCACTCTGCAATACTTGTTCATTATTACGCTTGAACTGCGTTTTGTTATTTTTAAATTATTTTTTAAAATATATTCTTGATAGCTGTCAAATAACCTTTTTTATATAATTTTCACCATATAAAACAAACAAAAACAAAAACTAACTCGATGCCACAGCTAGATGTACGCACAATCGGGATGTGTCATTCAGTATCTTTGATAGCTTTCCTGCAGTCTCCTTGTTAATGTCTTTATGCTCAACATTTTATTATGGTGCACATGCACACAATTTCAAGGGCTTTCATCAATATAGGTATGCAATGTGAGTGTCCTTGGCAACACACTTGCTGTAGTAGAGTCAATACTAGTCATGGTTTTTGTGACAATATAAAATTCTCTTACAAATTATACTACACGGCCTTTTTGTTAAAGACCTCGCACCTAATTATGCTCTTAAAACAAAAGCATAAAAGTTGCTGGCCGGCATCGGTATTTTGCTGTCTTTGATGGCCAGTATTTACATGGAAGTTCAGTGACTGACCGGCATCGGCACTTTGCTGTTCTGGCTGGCGAGCCCCGTCATGAAAGTTGCGTTTCCTGACCGGCATCGTTTTATTTTTTTGCCTTTTCACTATGCCGCCAAGTCATTGAAATTCTGACGAACTGCGGCAATTCATGAATAGTGAGTGGAAATGTTTGCGTTGATCAATCCTTCGTAAATGACTGCCGACGCTGGCGTATTTGATCCCAGCATGGCAAGGCTGACAAGTTTTATCGCGAAAACGCGAGAGAAAACAATGTGGTGAAGAAAATGTTCAGTCCAGGATTTGAGAATCTGACCGCCTACACCACGAAAAATACTTTTTACAACACTGAACAATACTTTTTTTCATGAAGCTAGTTTAATCCGGCGGTATAAGCACGTGTTTGACTCTGATAAAAAATAAAAAAGATATAGCGGAGCCTAAAAATAAAACAAACAAACAAAAAACACGTGGCATGATTGAGCACGTGCCTTGAGTTACAAATACAATAATAAACATTACTTTCCAGAAAATAGAAAAGTAAGAGATGTGTTTATTGCTTATGACGCTACGACTGTTTTCAGTGGTAGTTACGATCATATAACAGAAATATTTCAAATGTTCACATAGCCAAATAATATATGTCTCTTTGAAAGCTTATGTTATACGTAGGGCTCGGAGTTTTTGGTTTAAACCAATAAAAGTAAGCCGAATTCATTTTCGGAAATTCGGTTTTAACTGAAAAGGGACAGTTTTTAGGTTAGGCGTTTTCGGTTAAAACCGATAAAAGTAAGCCGAATTTATTCTCTAATATTCTGTTTTAACCGAAAATGGTCAGTTTTTAGGGTCGCCTCAAGATGGGTGGGGGGAGGGTGGGAGAAAGAGGGGAGCGAGAGAGCGTTGCAAGGTGATTGCCCTCTTCCAAGGTTCAGCATGCAGCAAAATGGGTTCTGAGTTGTCCTTCGCGGGACACCAGTGTCCGTCCTTTCTGTGATCTGGCCTAATATGTCAAGTTCCTGCCCCCCCCCCCCCCAAAAAAAAAAAAAAAACGTTTGGGTGTGGGCTAGTCTAAGGTTTTTAGCTTCATGCAAGATCTGCAGCCAGAGTGAGTACACGATCTGAGTACACGCAATATGTTGTGCTTCAAAACGTCGCTCTGTGTCTCTTTTTGTTGTCACATTTGGTTGATTAGCCGATTTTAGATGAGGCAGCGCTTCATCTCCTCAGCCTGCCAGTGTCCAGTGTTACCGTTGAGAGGGCATTCTCAAAGCCCAGGGTCATTAACAGGAAAGAATGAGCGTGGATCAACCAGGAGAACCTGGGAAAGTACCTATGTATTTACTATAATAACATCACGTAATCCTAACATACAGAAGGTGAAGTTCCATGTTTTTTGGGCATTGACCTGCTTGTACTTCTTAGTTTTTTTTGTTTGTTTGTTTTTACAGTTGCACACATTTGCCAAATAAAGTTTCGATGTTCTTTTTTGTTTGATTTTTAATGAATCTGTGCAGTTATTCCTTGAGGGATCACAAACATCAGAGTTACAAGGATCATCTGATCCGGTGTCCGATGATGTTTCTTTTATATTCACCGAAAAAAAAAACGGTAATCTTTTGTGGGCATAAATATATGCCAAAAAAAAACCCGAATAATTCAATCTTAAAATAAACACCAAAAAAAAGTACGCCGAATTTTGAAAAATAAAAACCGAAAACGCGGAACCCTAGTTATACGACATACCGTACCAGAGGAACGCGAACATAAACTTTTTTTTTTTAGCGCGAAAAGCGAGAAGCAGCAATGCGTTGTGGATGTTCACGCCGCCCTTGACGCTACGAAAAATAAATGTTACAACGCCGAATGATACCATTTCTGAAAGCTAGTTTAATTATCCGCGCTGTACTTGGATCTCAGGAATAAAAACGTGTATAGGCCTAATAAAAAAGAAACTGACGCGGTACGCGGGAGATAGCCACTGATCTACCAGAATAAAAATTAAATACAACTTTCTGGAAGTCAGAAAATTAAGAGATGTGCTTAATACGTAGCCTATGAGCACAGCTAAATTACTTTTTTAAAATGGCGGTATTTTTGTTTCAATAGTGGGTGAAGATGACCGCTTTTAGAAAAACTTTAGCTGCATCACTGTGTCAGTTTTATCACTTATACATTTCCCATTTTGCTCGCAATATGCTCATTATCATTATTATTACATTGTTTTCTTCGTTGACAGGACTTGCGCTGTTTGCCTACTACACTGACCCACATATTAGCACGGATGGAGTGAATTATCCCGGCAAAACAATAGGGCCCCGGTTTGTGCATTGCAACAATTCAAACTTGGGCTCGCACTTCTTAATTTTACCTTAATTTTACCTTCTGCGTGATTGTTAACCTAAAGCACGGTGCCGACGACTGCGAAAACTAGAAAATATTTAAAATAATAAAAACTATTTCAGAAAGGCGAGAAACATATTTAAAATAATAAAAAGTAATACAAAAAAGGTGTGAAAAATATTTAAAATAATAAAAACTAAAACAAAACAATAAGTAAAAACAATTGTGCGCACCGCGATTCTAACTTACAACCACAGGCTCAGCAGGACTGGACGTTAACCGACTAGGCTACTTCCACGGTCGATCTTCATCCACTTTCTAGAAGGTTGCATGTTTGTTGAATTCGTTTCGAACCATTGTACTTTTAGTTTCGTATTTAATATTTTGCTACGTATTCAGGACTTGTTTATAATACTGTGGCAATATTGACGTGCGCAATAATTTATTATTACTGTATATTTTATTAGTTTTATAAGGCGTCTTGTTGATCGTTTTATTTCAAACGTGTTGAAGATACGAATACAATATCATCGAATCAACGGCCTATGTTTCGCACGTTTTTGCCGCCCGTGTGCGTTTGAATGCCTGTGTTCACGATCGGCTAACGGTCCAATAGACCGATCTCACCTGGAGTTGCGCGACGCCACCGCTGCCGCGGTGCATTCTGGTACCTGTAGTTCTCCCCAGTTTTTCTGGCCGCGTCAAAGCGCGTTGTACGCCCGGCGTTTGGAAATTTCCGGTTTAGCACGAGTCTTTTAATCGGGCGTTTACTCATGGTTTTCAATTGGTGGCCTCACCCATTCTGTGCCAAGGTGCTACAATAACAGCACCAGGCAAAAAGGCATCGGATTTTTTGTCTTCCCGAAAGAAAGCAGCCTCCGAAAAGAGTGTCTGGAAAAGGTAAAGAGAGCTGGAGCTGAGCGGAAGGAAAAAGCGTTTTTCGATATGTTTCGGGATTTCCTTCACGATATATATTCACAGCATTGCGCGCTAACTAAAGAGTGTAAGATTACAGGGCACGAGACATAGTAGGGCGTGCCAAAGTGTTCCGTACGTTGGAATCTCCCTGAGCACTCACTCCGTTGCGGTCTATCTGTTGGCCTAACTCAATCGGGACCTCCGCACTGTCTTGCGGCGGCCGTTTTTAATACAATGTTTGCTCGATGTATTTCGGTGGTTACAAGTGCCATTGCGACAACATGTTTCGAGCACAACTGTCCTTCAAAATATCAGGACAATCACTAAAGAAAAAGCAGCGATTCTCGGTATGTATAACTTGAAATAAAACGACTTTTTCGAAATCAATCTTCATTTCTTATTTTTTTTTTCGAACAAAACGTGAAAACATTGCACAATGCAATTTATAAGTACAACACTTACCGTCAACAAGGTGGCAAACGAACCTGACCCACCTTACGGTGGGCTATTATGTCACAACCTGATTTTGGCTGGCGTTACTGATCGATTCTGTATTAACACCAATCGAGAGAGCAGAAAAAAAAAGCATTCACCATCGGGCAACTCTTACCGTTCGGAGCTTGTGCAAACAAAATAAAACTGAATATAAACTGTACACAAAAGGTATATCGCATGGTTGGTTCATTTTGACAAATGCGAGTTTTTACGGCGCGTCAGGCATGGTCTTTTGGCAGATCGTTTCTTCTTTGTGTGCAGGCTTCTCCTCGCGGTTCATCTGTACACTGACGCAAAGGATATCAACCAGAATAAAACGAGTTTTAGAAAACTATTGCTTCCCAAGAATGCCTATTTAGCTCGTCTTACTTCATTGTCGATTAAAAGCTATACCCAAGCCTGAGCACTACAAAGCTCAGTATTCCACCGACACATTTGACGCTGTTCCGCGGTGCTACATAGAGCCGATGGTCCCTCAAACTGTTTGCTCTTTCACATTGAAGTAAATGTTCACTTGTTTCCAGTTTATTGAGACGTCGGAGCAGCCGGAGCGCTCGAGAGAGAAGTGACGTCGTTTTTCCGCGGTCGCAGTGGGACCACCACGTGAACGTGGTGGGTTCACGCGCGTTCAGGAAGACGGAGAAGTCGACGACGCCGAAGCAGACGACAAAGCGATTCTAAAGCGATAAGATGACTAAAAGTGTTTTTCTGCGCTTGATGACAAACTAAGGCATCACAAACAATGCAATCTTATGAAGTACAGGCATGCAGGGGAATCGAAGCTAACACCAAGGCTTCCCAAACTATGATGTACGCCGACATCAGCCCTATTCAGCCGGGAAGCCGGAGAGCGATGACTACAAGTAGCATGGCGGCGGCAATACTTCCCGAATGCGCACGCCTGCGCAGTTCGCTTGGTGGCATCGGTCTGTTTCCCGATTAGTCGTGATGCGTGGAGTTCGCCTTAGTTTCAAGTATTTCCGAAAAAGACAGAAGCGACTGTGAGACGTGGAATTACATCAGATCTGCTCAACAACCAAGATCATGGCACGGGATCCGAAGTAAGTTCGTTTCTTTCTTCGTTAGGGCTAGATTATTTCCTGCGTTCAAAAGGTTTGTTATTGTCTGTAGATCGCTTGCTTTTACCAGTATTATTAATTGTGCGCGAATGGTGTTATGCGAGGCTGTTTGTCTTCTTTTTTCCCCGATGCAGAGGCCGTGTACTTGCTCAAGGTCCATCAGTAGCCGGCGAACTCTTAGGGAGACAGGGGGGGGGGGGTTGATTAATTGCCTCCCTCCGCCGTATTGTTTACTGGTAAACTAGAATGTCTAGAAGAGCGCGGTGCCCCTTTATTCCCGACGCCACTCACCGTGCTTGCGTGCGGAGAGCTGTACCCGACAAAAAGCAGCGATTGATTTATTGAGCAAGCCCGTTGCTTCCGCCGCCCAGTCGTCTGCAAACGACTTTATTTTCGCGATTCATAATCAGAAAAGAATTGCCTAAAATTGGTGTTGCGATGAATTCACTCCATGGTGATTAATGCATAGCATACCACTTCCGATCGCAAATATTTGTGCCCGCGAAATAATTTTTGACGCCGGCACTTATTCCTCGCGAAATGTCGAGCTCTAACGATCATTTGCTGTACACTTGTTTCGTATGATCAACGCTCGTGCAACGAATTTCACACCTCCAGAAACATTCAGGCTGCTTCAAACGGTGAAGCATTTCTCCTCTTCCTACTCGTGTTTCTTTAGAGGCTATCAAGTATTAATTACAAGCTTCTGGGGAAATTTACAAGCATGTCCTGAATTAAGGTAGTGTCTGGCCAGGTTTTGGTATCTATATCTTGTTCAGTGCAAGTATATAGGGTTAGACATACCTCACCCAATCCCTGTTTTTTCGTTTGGTACTGCCTTTAGCGAATGGTGTAAGTTGTAATTGTTTTTAGTTGCTGCGTGATTGTAGTAAGGTGGTGAGCTGGTATTAATTGAGCACCCTGAAAAATAGTTTGCAAAATGTCAAGGAGATAAGGAGAGTAACACGTAGACCTCATGCAAGCGCAGACTGAACTCGCATAAATCAGAGAAGGAAGAAATAAATAATGCGGACGGAGCTCGAGCACAGGCCCAAGTGGAACGCGCTGATTTACCTGTTAGCAAGAGCAGATTTAAAAAACATAATTTTTATGTCAGTTAAGTCAATCTCTCGAAAATCTATGATGGACTGTCACCAACTTATGCACTGTTTACACTGCTCGTGTATGTCATCCTTAGGAAAAACGTGAGTAATTAGCAGATACTATAAATAACATACAAGAGAATTATTTTAGGCCTTTATTATTCGTAGTATGGGCGACCAATGTGTCCGCACGTCCGTCTTTTACCTGAGCTGCCGAGGAAATCGTTTTTACAGTCTTATGAATATGGGTGAATTAGCACGTTCCACTTGGACCTGTTCAAACTTTTGCTAAAGCTCCTTCTTAGAAGAGGGGAAGGAACGCCAACCAAAAATAAAAAGGAGCCCAACGTTTCGATTGAAAGTAAACATTTGGCAGAAATCTGCCTGGTTGGGTTGTTCTTACCCAACCAGGCAGATTTCTGCCAAATGTTTACTTTAAAGCTCCTTCTGCATTCTTTATTTTCTTTCTTTTCTAATTTAATTTTCTAATTTATCTGTGTTGGGAGTCTGCACTCGTATGTAGTGTATGTATTTCTCTCCTTTATTCCTTGTTTTTTGTGTGCTATTTTTCAAGATGTTCAATCAGAATGAACTCACCACCTTACTGCATGGGAAGGCTGATGAGTGTCTGCAAAACAATCTACCTGACATCTTTGCCTCACGCCCCGGTTCCTGAAGCTCACATTCTCCGAGCACAGCCTTTCTGATTTCTCTCATCCTCTTACTTCTTTTCTTTTGTGTTCAATAGATCGAGTTGCGAATGTGCACGAGTCTGTGTCCTACATGTTCCTGTTTTTTTTGTCCTTGTCTTTTTGTGCACTTTTTTTTCAAGTTGGTCCATGATATTTTTATCATATGTTCCGATCTGTGTTTTCATCTTTATACTTACTGCAGCCTTTCCCAATTAGACGTTGGCATTCACTTTCGCCATCCTGATGTGAGTGTCCTGAGACGACACAGAATGACAGTCTCCTCTGCTGAAGTCCTGGCTTCATGGAAGACTGCCAAGGCTGTTCATGGTAAGGTGCTTATATATTGAGCATTATAATAGCAACTTATTGCCGCTAGGATTGTTTTTAACACAGACTGTATTTACGGAATGCTGAGTTTACAACAGAAGTGTGTTGCGTTGCCTTGCGTTGGGGGATCGGTGGCCGACTGCGCTAGCACACACCAGCTTGGAGCACGTGGAGCCAAAGCTTGCACTGCAAAACCCAGGGACCCTGGGTTCAAATCCAACCCCTGCCCATTTCGATCTGGATGAGCATTGTACCGGCGTGCGGTCGTGTATCACTACTGCGTGGTGCAGGTTGAAGACCCCAGACTAGCAGTCGTACTGCACTGGCTAAATTGCTCATCTACGGCGAGCGACGCATTGCAACTTTGAAATGGCTGACCAACTACATGCTGTAGACATATCCACAGAAACCCAACAGAAGTGCGTCACTACTTGCATCCAGTCTTGCTGTGTGTGTTGTGTTTGTATTTGTATTTGTTTATTTAGTGTTCCCAATAATTGCTGAGGCCTTCCCATTGGTGCGCTTGTTAGTAACAACACAGAAACACGAACAAACGGTGAGAGTGGTGAACAGTGCCACTCTTGCCACTTGCCACCGCGCCCATTAGTTTTCGGAGAGATTTTGGTCTCTGTGGTATTTGGTCATATATCGCACATGGACAGAACCAGGGCGCTGTACCTACAATTCAACACTTGAAGGACTTGCGTGAATACACCCCGTAGGTGCTCGCACTTTCAGAGTCATTTTAATGTTGCATAAATATAGAATGAATGCTTGGGCGAGTTGGTGAACCATACTCTATGGTGACAGCGCAGAGAAACAATCGCTCACCAGATACTCAGGAAGACAAGCACACGCGCTGAACTTACAACTCGTGAATTCGACTACTTCGTTCCTCTCTTCAACGTCTGGGTTGACTTTCCAGAACGTGATAAGCAGAAAAAATAGCCCTAAATACAAGGAAAAAAGCGAAGAAAAAAAGAAAAAAACGAAAATAGGAAGCCCTTACAAGTCATCCCTCTCCCTCACTGCTATCCTGAAGATAGAAATTGGAGCTTTTTGGTCGACAGCACTATAGAAGGACTACTTACACACTTGTTCTTCAGATGCTCTATTCTTCGCGCTTCCATTATTTTTCTTGTCAATGGGTCTCGACTCTTAGCTATTATGGAACAATTTTCAAAATGTGCTACACAACCACAATCCGGACACTGGGTTCCCAAATTTCCAGCGGCGACTCGGTGGGTGTTATAAAAATTCTTCTTTAAACGATCATTCAAATACCTGCCAGTCTGGTCTACATAAGTAGCGTAGTAAAGAGTATGTAGGCCAGACTGGGAGATGTTTGAATGATCGTTTAAGGGAGCATTTTTATAATAGCCACCGAGTCGTCGCTGGACATTTGAGAATCTACGGTCAGGATTGTGGTTGCGTAGCACATTTTGAAAATTGTTCCGTGATAGGGAGAATTTGAGACCCGCTGACAAGAAAAATAATGAAACCGCAAAGAATAGGGCATCAGAAGGACAAGTGTGTAAGTAGTCCTTCTATAGCGCTGTCGACCAAATAGCTCCAATTACTATCTAAACAATAGCGGTGAGGGAGAGGGATGAATCGTAAGGGTTCGTTAAAGTGCCAGCTGAACGTTTTAAGGACACACACACAGAGACGAACAAACTTTAACAAGCATGAACCAACTAGCTCAGCTTCAAGCCGTCACAATGTAAGAATTTGCTTTTTTCGTTTTTTATTTTGTCTTTTCATTTTCTTTTGTCTTGTCTTTCGCTTTGTTTCTTGTATTTTGTGCTATTTCTTCTGCTTATCACATTGTGGAAAGTCAATCCAGACGTTGAAGTGAAGAATGAAGTAGTCGAATACACAAGAGTTATAAGTTCAGCGCGTGTACTTGTCTTTCTGAGTATCTGGTGTGTGATTGTTTCCCTGCACTGTCACCGCAAATATACAAAAAATGAATAATGACATTAGCATACTTGTCGTGCCAGCCCTGTCACACTTGTTCCGAACTCTGATCTCCATGAGATCACAATACCGTCGTTTCTGTTGTAGTGGCGCGGCAGACTCTATACTTGTTTTGCTTCAGTCTTTGTAAGGGGGACGCTGTAATCTGATTCTACTCATTTATGGCGTACTATATAGCACCATATTTGCAGAGCTAGTCTTCGGTTTTTGTAGTTCCATCGAAATATATTTCAGCTTTTAAGTTATTTGTTATTTGGAATGTAAATTTACAAGCTTATCTAGATTGAAGGCAGCAAATATCTTGCCAGCACTCATGGTACGCGTTTGAAGTATATTGCGTTAACATAATTGACCCAACCTCCGATTTTTATTTGTCAGTGCCTCTAGCGAGTTGTGCATGCTAGGATTAATTTTGTTTGTTTGTTTCACATAATCTACAGCACATTTTTCACCTTTCTACTCAGTGCAGCCCTCGCCGAACAGAAGCTAGCATCGACTAGGCCGAAGATAGGTCCATGGCAGTCTGCAAAGGTTGTTGATGGTAAGCTGGCATTTATATACAGCTGTGTAAGAGCAGCTTGTCGTGGTGACAATTTGAAACACATTTTTATGTTTTAGAAATTGAAATTTGCATGGGCATACTTGGAATGTGAAACCTTACCAAACCTGTTCTGAACTTCCATCCTCTTGAGATTTCAATACAGCCGTTTGTGCTGCGCACACACTGGCTACTTCGGCCAGGTAGAGACTTGATCCATATGAAGGTAAACAAGTGAGTATCAACTGCTCAGTGCTGTCTGTGGTTACGTTCTTTCCTTATCAGACGACCTACCACACTTGTTTGGCAAGGCATTTGAAAAGAAGAGCAAGTCAGCTGCTGCATGATGCTCCCAGTACTGGGCAGTCGACGATTGCTTGTTCACCTTCGTATAGATCACGACTGTACTTCAAGTTCGGCTAGTGTGACGCTTATCTGATTCAGCCTAGCAGTGGTGTGCTGAGCGGTATCTGTAGAGCTAGTTGACTTGTGTACACACAGTGGCTGTGTGGTATAAAACACACCCAATTGGGAACTTTAATGCAATCTTGTGAAGTCCCATTGATGCTGTGATTATAATTACACACCGTTTTATGGCGTAAAACAAAACAAAACACGATGTAATCGGTTTTTTAGACTGCCTGTGCGACCTTCAAGCTTGTCTTTGTACGTTCTCCGTGGTGAAATGCCCCCTATAAGCAAAATTAGAGAATCCTTGAGCTATATTCTGCAAGGAGTGAAAGCAGTTGTCCGGCCGCATTCTCCCCTCTTTTGTATACTGTGCGAACGCAGACGGACGCGCACTTTGGATGCTTTGAACTTAAAGGCCCCACATAAAGCTCACGGCTTAATAAGCATAAATTATTGTGAAGTGTTCGCGGATTTGGCTTTTAAATGTCATGCACATAGGAAGCACAATGGTGGTGTAAAATATACCGAAATTGTAATGGTGCACTTTAAGGTTATACAGGTTATATTCAGCGAAATGCGGGCCAAATCGTTTGTGCTAAAACTATATACATCCCACAAAAAAAAAGTCTTGTGTTGTTTTGGTCCTGGGCCAGGGTCCTCGCTTGGTAACAGTCGGGAGCAGGAGAGCTAGTGGACATCGATTCTTTTTTCATTGCCCGATACTGCGCTACAAAAAGCAAAACGTTTAGTCGAAGGAAAAGACACAGAAATATCGACGTTTCAAACTCAGCTATTTTTTTTTTTTGCTTCCACAAATATTCATACACCCAGAAATCTAGGGCCAACTACAGCCATCACTGAACTTCCACAAAGAGACCTACAAATACAACAAAAGAACAGGTTATCAGACATCGAACACACCCTTGTATCCCAAACATTAAACACTTAAAAGATAACCATAAATTGAACTTTTATTCACTCTCTGCTTGCCAACCATCCTCGAACTGAACAACGAATCCAGCCTTCACGAAGAAGGACTTGTAGTTTTCAAGACTGACCTTCCAAAAGCTCTGCTCTCTTCTTCACCTGCTAATCTTGCGGACAACAGCATTGAGAAGCAGCTGTTGTTAAGCTCGAACAAGGGACTTTGCTAGATTGAAGCGTGTCAGGTTGTTGTGAAACGCTCGTGCAATGTAGGGTAACAGTACTATTGGCTTGTCTCAACCCCCCCCATAAACATGAATATGGTGAAAAGCTGAGCTTTTTAAAGGTGAATATATCAACAATTCAAACCCTGCTTCCGCTTGCTTTCTCCTTCTGGTGCCCTTCCATCACGGAATTCAAATTCGTATGCTCTCATTTGAAGGGATTGATAAAAAAAAACTTTCCTCGATTTATCTAAGTATCTGTAACGATACGTTCGATTTTTTTAACTGTAACGGGAACGAGTTTCTTTCTCACAGATAGAACTTGTAACGGGAACGCTTTCCAAAATATCAGCAGAAGCGAGGAACGATTTTTAGTTCCTTTTTTTGAGGAACGTGTACAACACTGATTGAAACGCAAACAAAATTGAAGTGTAATATTTTGAAGTTTTAGGAAGAAAAAATTAAGATGTTTACAACTTCCTGTAACACCAATTTGGAGCACAGCTCAGGAAGGGAGGGTATGCCCCTCCTCCTCATCCGTACCCTCTCTTCCTCCCCTCGTGCTTGTTTCAAGCGTGAAACGCGCGTCGTCACGCGACGTTTCGGAGCGGTGCCGAAACGTCACCTGACGTTTCGGCACGGTGACGTTTCGGCGCGAATGCCGCACCAAAACGTCACCGTGCCGAAACGTCCGCGCGGTGCATTATGAAAACGTCCCGTAATGCACCGCGGTGACGTTTCGCCACGGTGCCGAAACGTCACACTGTCAAAACCTCACCGCGGTGCATTATGGGGCTTTTCCCATAATGCACCGCGCGGTTGCGTCGACGGCGACGGAAACGGCGACGCCACTCAAGCCGGAAACGGGCGCCTAAGAGCTGCGCTCTAAAAGCAACGAGTAAAGTAACTACATTACTCGTTATTCGAAATAAGTAACGTAAGTACGTCATCCGTTAGTGTTCTGAAAAAGTAACGAGTACGTTACACGTTACCAAAAGAAAGTTACGCATTACCGATAACGACGTTACGTGAAATGCGTTACCGCCAATAGTGCTTAGAACTACGCAGTCGTTTCCAGCAGTCACTTTATTAGAGGCAGTCCTTCCTAAAAGATAAAATGCTACTTTTTGGGAAGAACATTTCTCGTGATCTACACATAACACATTGGGTGCGATGGAAATGTGTACGTTAACATTGCTGGACTAATGTGGGTTACAGAAGAAACAAATCAGCATGATACTGTTTTTCATTTTGATGTTAGAGTGCTTCGCCATAAAAACGAGCTGCCCCAACAGCGCGATTATTTTAGGCGTAATTGTCCTAAAAAGATCGCTTTAAAATGCATGGTTGCAGCAGTATAGTTGAAAAGAACAAAAAAATATTATCTATTCCTTTGCCTCGTAGGTTATCTATCCGTCTGCACCACTCCCGGCGATTTCATTTTTCTTGGACAACAGCAACAAAATAATATTGTTCATTCCAGCTTATTGAAGATAATTCGTTTGAGCCACGTATAAAATTAATTCTCGTCCGGTATGTCTGAGAGTAGCATGATGTGTTACATGGCGGAGTTCTTTGTCTAGAGGAGTCACTATAAGCCTACTTCACGCAATGAAGCCTTACAAAACAGAGTGTGGTCTGTGAGCACAATTTTATGCAGTCTTACAATTATATACGTAGGTTCACATCGCCGTTGCATCATTGCTATTTCAAACAAATAAAATTGCAAACATGATTCGAAGCTAATATTTTCTTACTAGAAATATGAATCGAATATATGAAATACAAAACAAGACGAAAGTTAAGCCACAGCAAGCAACACGCGAATAATGCAACACTTAAACCGCAATTCTTCGCTTCTTCGCGCAAGAAAGCACGCGCTCTTCAATTCCATCGTGCGCCCATGAGCCTCCCCGTTGACGTCCCCTTCCGTTTCCGGGCTTTCCCCGATATTAGAAATATCGACCGCAGCGAAACACGTTATCAGCGTTCCCGGAGAGACACGCTGAATGTATTTTTTCTCGTCAGCGCGACGTTTCCATAAGGCGCTTCCGCCCGCAGGCAGGCAATAGAGCTACAGATTGACAGCTGTGTCGATAGTGCGAACGCGTTGCGTCGGCACCTCCACGCAACAAAAGGCGTTCTCAAGAAATGGGGGAGTCGGCATCCCTCGGCAGAAGCTCTGCAATGATAACAACTCGTCCCCTCGAACTGAAGATGGCGTATAACAAGAATAAGAAACAGAGGAGTCGCTTTGACAGCAATCGAATTCGTGACATTGTGTCACGCACCTTTCGACAACCGCTGACCCTCCCCTGCCTGCTCGACTCTCGTTCTTGTTTCCCGTTGATCCTCATCCTAGCATCATCCACGGCGTTTGCCTCACCGATGTTTACTTCACCAGATCGAGGGGAAAGTTGAACCCTGCATCTCGTATTCACCCCCCGTGTCACGAGGCTGCAGCTCTTTCCTATTTCCCGAAAATCGGAGGAGCTATAGGGAGACAGTCGATGTAAATCCCTCGCCTGCGACTTCTCATCTCGACGAGTCGCGTCGTTCCAAAGCGCAATCGCTTTCTCCAAAAAGAAAAAAAGATGTTAAGAATAACAATAACACTGACGCATTGAAAAAATAAATTCTGCCTCTGGCAACGGGGTTTGGTCGTACGCGTAGCACATTATACCATAAAAAAGTAAACTCAGGTGGTTGTTTTCTTCTCTTTCCATAAGTTCAAACGTTTTTAGTCGTACTTGTTTTCTACATGGGAAACAGAATATTCTTCAGGAATATAGTAAAATGGAAGTCGTTTGGCTATCTCGCTGGCTGTCAGAAGAAAGCAGAACTGACGCTGGTCTACCACTGCGCATTAATCGAAACAAATATTACCAACAGAGGAAACAGCGAGAACCTAAAAAAACTAAAGCGGTAAAAACGCCGCCCCGTCTACATGTCAACTGTGACTCCGTCCTTCCGTGGGATGGAATGAAAAGCGGTGGTTCAATTTCGGTCGTGGTTGGAATCATATTTGTGGGGCCTTGAATCCGACAGCTAGACACGATATCTGCTCATCGGAGTCATGCATATACGAGAAGATGCGCGTTTTCAATCGGGGCTTGCAGGGCACGCCATCTTTTCAAACTTGGTATTGAGACGCCTGTTTCTTTGATTTCGCACCTAAAAAACAAAAAAAGCTTTGAGACGTTTTTTTTTTTTTTTTTTTTAATCTTGGCGCGACTTCTCTAAACATCTGATATACTTTTACGGCAGCACGCAAAGGACCTGTTATGGGACTACGAATATTAATATTAAGAAGAAAAAAAAAAAGGTGTAGAAGAATGCATAGAAGAAGAGTCTATAAGAAGGAGACACATTAATACTGTATTTGAGAGGTTACGAACGATTCGAAGCGAACGTTCGAACGTTCGACACGCACGTCGTGGGATCCCGTTGGCACCCGTCCGGTCAACGACCTGACACCGGCGCCTGGGGACTTGTCATCGGCCACCTCCACGGCGAAGGGTCGGCTGTTGGCGCCTTTGGTGTCTGAGTGCCTCCCACAAGACACGTCTAGAGGACAATGGCGACGACAGAGGTGGACAGCAGTGGACCTCCCTCACAGAGAGCGCCGGACCCAGAGGGTTAGCACGTGCAGAAAAGAGAAAAGGCGGGCTCTGTCGGGAGATCGGCCACGCTGAGGATGTAGGCTCCGTCCGTCTGGCGCGCGGTGGCCGCGAGAACAATGGGAAGGAAGCTGGGAAGACAGAAGAAGGAGGGCTGAAAAGACACTTTCACGCGATGAACTAGGGACGACTGACACGAGGGCGGTGGCAACTGCGATATCGGGCGACGGCCCGATGACTCGGTCGAAACTTCACTTCGTACCGTACCCTCAGCGCCAACGTTTCTAGGATGCGATGTGGACTATAACCTCGGAAACAATCAGCAGCTGCTGCAGTGGCAGCGCAATTTTCCTGACGGCTACGCACCCTTTCCCGATTCCGAAACCCCCAATGCAGAGAGTTAATGAATAAACCCCTGCTGCCGACAGCTATGCGTTTCTGTGTCACGTTCATCTAGAGCACCGTGATCTGGATACAGGGGAATGGGGAATCGGAAAAGAACCCCACAACGTAGGGTACAAAAAAGGTCCGCAAACGTTTTTAGGTTCTCTTCATTCAGTGTCAATAGATATAACTTTGCTAACCATTGGATCTAAAAAGAAAGCTCCCTCAGCTCTGGACAGTAGTGCGTGGAAGTGGAAGTCCGTCTCAGCAGTTGTTTTCATACACAGCTTCTTCCTTTACTTCAAGGTATATGAGTCATTAAAACTGCACAGGCATTTTGCCAACTTATCGTCAACATATCATGCCATATCAAATGTCTAAACCACACCCGAGATGATACTCCAAGTCTCTAAGAATCTTCCTTGAACTTCCCATATTTACTATTGAAGAACTGATTACTCCTTGCAGAACTCGAAGAAAAAATCCACACCTGGTCTATGTGCCGTATCGTGTGGCGCACTCTTGCCCTTAAGCTAACACTCAAGACGCATACTTCTAGGACGCTATAACAAAGTCATTCAACTATGGCGCGCTTTTGCGTAAGTAGAAGCAAGGCAAGGTCACGCCAATTTCGAAACCTTGTTGATCACCACTTGATCTTGGATCTTTTCGACCTAATGTTTTGACAAATTGTGTATGCGAAGTTATGGAACTCATGATGTTATCGACGATAACATGGTACCTTGAGAAAGTAGAGTTGTATCAACACGAATTGTCGGGTTTCCTAATTGGAGAATCGGCCACAGATAGCGTGAGTGACCTCGTTAGCACAGTTTAACAAGGTATGACTCATAGGGGAAAAAAAACGATTTTGGCCATATTATTCAGCATCGAAAAAGCATTCGATTCAATTACACATCAACTCTAAATATCTTAAATAGCTGAGCACGGCATTAGTGGAAGGTTTTCTACTGGGTAAACGACTGCCTTTTTTGCCGTACCGGGAAACAGAGCAAATGGTCCCGGAACAAATGTTCCCAGAACAAATGGTGCCGGAATAAATGGTCCCGGAACAAATGGTCCCGGAACTAGTGGTCCCAAGTAAAAGCTAGGAAAAAATGGTCCCAGATACATATCGCCAATCTGGCTTCTTCGTTTTCGGATAAATCCGATAAAATCCAATAACACACGCCGAATTTCGATGCTGTCGGTTGCATAAACTCGACTGTTTTTTTTTTATATTTTGCTGGTACGCTCAGAAATGTTTTGCGCCATGGAAACCTAATGCACCTATGAAGGCATTGAGCTCCCTCCGCTCGTTATTTGTGCTACTGCCACGCGTCATGACGAGATAGGAGTAATTTGAGTTTCATGGCTTCAACAGTATGACTAGGGGGGGAGGCACTCACTTGATCGAATGACGTTTTAGCTAACGCCCACGTTTCACCGAATGACACTTCAGCGAATAGTCATCCGCCGCGAGGCGGCATTTACGGGTGGGTCAAGTGGGTTCACATTTTCGTAATGTGCCGCCGCAGACTTTCGCTGCGAAGCGGCGTAAGCGCAGCGCGAGGTGTGGGTTAACACGTCCCCCCTTTATTCGCTAAAACGTTGATTCGCTCAAATGTCGCTGTTCGCTAACGTCATTCGCTCATATGATATGGACTAGGGGTACTCATTTTTCCTTTCAAAAGAGCCTATGATATCAAAAATACTCTAAAGCCCTTATATGAAAATAGTAATAACTCCTATAATATCGCATAAGGTCACTGAATTAACAGTTGGGAGAAAACTGTTGGACAGTATTTAATTCAAAAATATTCTGATGATTTTGAATAAAATTAAGTTCAATACCCGACCACTTTCTTTGAAGTAAGCGGCCTCAAAATATAGACCACATCCTTCATTCCACCAGGAAATCACTGATTGCATTACCGACGAAGTATATTGCATGGTATATCTTAGTTTCAAAACAATCTTCTTACGGGAATATTTTTTCCTACCTTGGAATTGGGACCATTAGTTCCGGGACCATTTGTTCCGGGACCATTTGTTCCGGGACCATTTGTTCCGGGACCATTAGTTCCGGGACCATTTGTTCCGGGACCATTTGTTCCGGGACCATTAGTTCCGGGACCAATAGTTCAGAGACCATTAGTTCCGCGGCCATTTGTTCCTACACACTGCCGTACCGTCTACGTGACAACTGTGTAAGAAAACACAAATGTGGACACATTTGAGCGAGGAATCCCACGGTAAAGTGTATTAAGCCCTACTATTTTTAATGTGACTCTGCTATCTCTACCTAAGAAACTTCAAAAAGGAAATCCTCATCTCTATTAATGCAGGCGAGATTCGTATATGGTCAACCAACGCTAACCGCTTCATTAGTCAGAGGAAACTCCAGAATTGGTGTTCCTTCCTAACAGTTATAGGGGTTTCATTTAATTCCAGGTATTTAACCAAAGACAACTCGCGGCGCAAAAAAAAAAAACAAAAAAAAAAACACACAAATCGTTTTTGAAGCAGAGAACCTGAACCCATTTTCGTTGACCCTCATGGACAGTTTGTTTAGGGCTAAACAAACTGTCCATTTGGCGAAACAGTGGCATATGTGTTTTAATCACTTCTCTTACCTCAAAATAATGCCGCTAAAAAAAAACATGTCACGCTTGGTGAACCACATAGTTGCTGAACGGTAAAGGCTGCGTTCCATTTTCGACAAAAGGCGTCTGCCCGAAATGAACCCGGTTTTGCCATGAGAGCGCATCTCAAACTGTCGTCTTATATGCTTCTGAGCAGGGGCAGATCCAGAACTTCGTTGTTTTTTGTTTTTGTTTTTTTGTGTTTTTTTGTTTGTTGTTTTTTTTTGGGGGGGGGGGGGGGCGGAAAATTTGTAAGGATACTATTCTCGCATTCTGTCTTGTGCACCGGGGGGCCGGGGGGTACACCCATGTCAAATTGCCCTCCAAGAATGGGGAAGGGGGGGGGGGGTCGACTTTGTTTGGCGGGGGGGGGGGGGGGTGGGGGCGGCCGCCTTCTTCGCCCCTCCCCCCCCCCTCCCCCCCCCCTTCGACTTAACCCTGCTTTTGTGTCACCCATAGTGTGAGGAGATTCGACAACAGAGCCGTATACCTTTTCTCCACTCAACTCCTTTTCAGCGTTCGCTTTGCTAAATTGGAAAGAGTAGAGGACTTTGTGAGAAGAGCTTATTTTGTTATTGTTGCAAGAAACCTTCATTGAACCAAAGGATTTTTTTATGTTGGTGATTATGATGGATTATGATATAGGGCGTGTTCACGTTATAAAAAGAGTTTGCACCAAACACTTGTTTCTATTTTTTAAATTTATCCTAAAAACAGCAACAAGTGTAACGAGATACCTAAATCTGGCAAAGTATCGCGATACAAGCGATATATTGTAAAAGTATTTCACTACTGAGATACAAATACATTTTTCAAATGTATCTCCATACAAAGATACAGATACCCGAAAGTATCTCTACGATAATATCGCGATATATTTGTATCGCGATACTGCCCAGCCCTCTAACTATGGTGCTTGTATGCCAATTTAGGGCCAAGAAGGTAGCCAGACTCTGACCAGAGGATATCAAGTTAGGTTATGCTTTAGCTTTTTGGGGGGATTCCGGGGCCTATAAATATCAAGACAAAAAACAAAATTTCGCCCAAAAAATTATGCTACATTGGCACGCGTTCACACGACGATCAAATTCGACGTTTTCTTTTCTGTAGATTGAAATATAAGGTTAGAGATGACTGAGAAAAAGACAGCGTGCTATGGCTCCGTTAAGAAACGCGAACTAACTGGAACCCTCTAGAAACAAAAAGAAATATTTTAAAATCCTTCTAAAAAAAAAAAAAAAACAGGAGGTAGTATTTTGGGTAAAAAAAGGGGAGTGAGAGTAAGATCAGCGCCCTCTGACCTTCTAATAAATCGTTTAGTTTTTCACTTCTGTCATTTTGTTTTGGACGAAAGGCGTGCAGAGGAGACGCCAAGCGAAAAAAAAAAGCGTGCTGTTAAAAAAAAAAAAAAAAAGGAAAGCGCGCATGAAGTAATTTACTTCACGAAAATCAATATCTTTTTTTTTCCTCCTCGTTCCCCTGGCCAGGAAAAAAGAAAGAAACAGCGGATCGAGGGGCGTAGAAGGGAGAGCGCTGAAAAGGAAGCGACAGAAAACGAAGGAGCGTCTCTCTGCATTATTCATGATGAAAAAAAGGAAAGAAAGATGGGGAGGGGGCTGAAGCCACAGTAGCGGAGCCCGAATCCCTAGAGACCCCTCCCCAGCGCTTCGGTCTCTTCTTGGGGAAGCGAGCGTCCCACATTCCCTCTCAGAGAAGGGGATGCACCGGGAGACCGCAGCTCAAAAAG
>JABSTQ010001887.1:0-17848 GCA_013358835.2 Ixodes persulcatus
TGAGAAGACGGCCTTCGTCACACCGGACGGACTGTATGAATTTAAAGTGATGCCGTTCGGGCTGTGCACAGCGCCGGCAACCTTCCAGCGTGTTATGGACGCCGTCCTTTCCGGCTTGAAATGGCAGAGCTGTCTCGTCTACCTCGACGACGTTGTCGTGTTCGCAACCGAATTCGACGAGCACCTCCGACGACTGCGAGCCGTGCTACAGGCCTTCAAATCTGCTGTGCTGACACTGAAACCTTCGAAGTGCCGGTTCGCCTATGGAGAGCTGAAATTCTTGGGCCACGTCGTGAGTGCTCAGGGTGTAAGCCCTGATCCTGCAAAGACGTCCGCTGTCACCGAATTCCCCAAGCCATCGGACAAGAAGGCCGTCCGTAGATTCCTGGGGCTGTGCGCCTACTACAGACGTTTTCGTGCGCGACTTCGCACAGATTTCTTCACCGCTGACGAATCTGACGAAGGACGACGTGCAGTTCCAGTGGGGAGAAGAAGAAGAACAAGCGTTCGAAGAACTCAAGCGAAGGCTGCAGTCACCCCCTATCCTCGGACATTTTGATCAGTCGGCGGAGACAGAAATACACACCGACGCCAGCAATACCGGTCTCGGTGCGGTGCTCGTTCAGCGACAAGAAGGGGCAGAGAGAGTAATTGCTTACGCAAGCCGGGCGCTGTCTAAGGCAGAACAAAATTATTCAACGACCGACAAAGAATGCCTTGCTGTCATCTGGGCGATAACCAAGTTCCGTCCATACTTGTATCGTATCCCGTTCCGCATGGTCACAGACCACCACGCACTCTGCTGGCTCGCAAACCTCAAGGACCCGTCAGGACGCCTTGCTCGCTGGAGTCTGCGACTGCAAGAATTCGACGTAACCATTGTGCACAAGTCTGGCCGCAAGCATAATGACGCCGACTGCTTGTCTAGGGCCCCAGTCGAATCTCCACCTGACAGCACCGACGACGACGATGACGCTCGTTTTCTCGGAGCAGTTACAGATACCGACATGGGAGCACTTCAACGAGACGACCCGGAGCTTCGCGCCGTGATCGACCACCTCGAAGGTCAAGGAAGCTCCGTCCCGCAAGTCCTGGCCCGAGACTTGTCAAGCTTCGTTGTGCGGGGAGGTGTGCTCTTCAAGAAAAACTTCGGAACCAGCAACCCTGCCTGGCTGCTGGTTGTGCCTGCCAGCCTGCGAGAAGAAATCTTTCAAGCATGCCACGACGACCCGACGGCTGGCCACCTTGGCGACAGCAGGATGCTCGCCCGGATTCGTGACAAGTACTACTGGCCAAGACTCCCGAAAACCGTTCATCTGTACACACGGTCGTGCCATGAGTGCCAACGACGTAAGAAGCCTCCGACAAAGCCAGCAGGACTCTTGCAGCCGATATCTGCCCCGACTACGCCCTTCCAGCAGGTCGGAATGGATTTGCTCGGGCCGTTCCCAACATCGACGCAAGGGAACCGGTGGATTATCGTCGCGACCGATTATCTTACACGATACGCCGAGACGAAAGCCCTTCCATCGGGAACAGCGGTGGAAGTCGCCAAGTTTTTCGTCGAGTCCATTCTCCTTCGACACGGCGCACCTGAAGTGCTGATAACAGATCGAGGGTCATCTTTTCTGGCACAGCTGACTCAAGAGGTTCTTCGGCTCAGTCACACCAGCCATCGACGAACCACCGCTTATCACCCTCAGACCAACGGGCTAACAGAGCGGCTCAATAAGACCATCGCCGACATGATCTCCATGTACGTCGACGTGGAGCATAAGACGTGGGACGAGGTGTTGCCGTACGTTACATTTGCGTACAACACAGCGGTACAAGAAACCACAGGAATGACGCCGTTCCAACTGGTGTATGGCCGGGCGGTTACGACAATGCTGGACGCCATGCTGCCTCACGTGCCAACCGACGATGGCAACGACGACGCTCAACTGATCTCCCAACGCGCGGAGGAAGCTCGTCAACTGGCAAGAATCAAGATTCAAAACCAACAGCGAGTCGACGCACGCCGGTATAACCTTCGTCGGAGGGACGTCCATTTCCAACCCGGGGACCGGGTATGGGTGTGGACACCGATTCGGCGCCGCGGGCTCAGCGAGAAGCTTCTCAAGCGCTATTTCGGACCATACAAAATCATGCGACGCCTCGGCGATCTGAACTACGAAGTTCTACCCGACGGAACGCGCCCATCTGCAAGACGCCAGCCACGACCCGAGGTGGTGCACGTCGTCCGGCTCAAGCCGTATTACGAACTCTCGTCAACGAGTGAACTGGGAACTGTGAAGTGTGGCTCGCGACTCTGCTATCTTTTTGTCGTGTATTTGTGTTTTACCTTTGTGGTGCATCGGGACGATGCACTTTTTTTTTTAAAGGGGGGAATAATGCCGCGAGCGCAGCTAACTAAGTAGGCAGCGCGCTCGTGGCCTAACGGTTATCGCGCGTGCCTTCCACGCAGGAAGCCCAGGGTTCGATCCCTGGCAGCGCCGCGTCTTTTATTTATTCTTCCAATTTAGATTTCTGGTAATTTCGAGAACCGTGTTGCTCGTTCTAGGTTAGAATGTTCTGCGCGCCGAATGTTCCAGGCCGAATGTTCCAGAAGCCCACGCCTGCACAAAAGGGGCTCCGCGTAACCAACCGGAGTCAGTCTCGCCCCAGCGTTCGACTCTGCTCTACGCCGACTCCGACGCCCGCGACGCTCTGTTATTATTTTCTGTACCCCTTTTATTTTTGGCACAAGTTCGCCACATTAAACGTTTCTTTCTTCTGTTTATTTATTGTTCTTTTGGTCACCACCCGTGACAATATAACCAAATGAGGAGCAAGCGAGTCCAAAAGCGCAGAGATGCGAGGTGGAAGAACCGGGGATAAGGTACTTTACATAACCGTTCATTACGTAGTTAGTTTAGTGACTGTACTTGGTTCACATCACACATCCAGCTTCAAAGCAACACATCTCGAGTAAGTGATAAATATCATTACAAGAACATATATATATTTTTTGTGCGTGTATACAATCAATTTGCGGTCATATTTTCTTTCCTGATCATTGTACCGCGTGTTCAAAGTGGACTGTACCGAAATTATATAATTATGGTTTTGTATGTTTTATACATACCGTTGAACACCGAAGAGTAATCCCCGAGCTGGTTTTATAAAAAGCGGAGACAACTGAAAGCCCCGAGTTATGACTGCCCTGTAGTAAGAAAAAAACAAATTTCACAGGACGAAATCTTAATCTGAATACTTATTTTGGGGTTGCTTAGGCGCACAACTCCCGCTGAAGCTTTCTGTGAGGTTAATTTTTTGTTTGAAAACCGCACCCCTTGTTCAGTTTATTTATCTTATCTACCCCGGAATGTTATCCATGTATTCGGGTCACGCGCATGCTCCCTGAAAGTTCGGGAATGCCTAACTCGTGGGCAGTTTTCACTAACATAAACCCGATAAACGCCGATGATATGTCCGACACAACAAATTGCAAATTGACAAAAAAAAAAAACAACGAACCCGTAAAAAATAACTTGAAAGACGTTTACCATTCCCTGTAATGCCGAATTAGAGCGCAGCTCTTGAGGAGGAGAAGGGGAGGATAGGGAGGGGAAGGTATGCCCCTTCTTCTCTCCCGCTTCCTTCACATTTAACGAGAAATTCACCAACACTTTTCTGCTAAATTTAGCGGGAAATTTAGCGAAACATTTCCAGCTAAATTCAGTGGGAAAACTGAATTGGTGTGGAGGTTACGTGACATCAATTTCCACGTATAAATTTAGCGGCGAAATATTTGCGCTAAATTTAGCGGAAAAGCTTTTCCGCTAAATTTCACATGACGTCACATTCATTCACGTGACGTCACACGTGACGTCACGTGTGACTTCAGGAGGTTAAAGTTTTCCCGCTAAATTTCGCGAAAAAATTTCCCGCTTAATGCAGAAAAAAAATTTTCGGGTTGAGGGGCGTCACGTTTGACGTCATTATGGGAAACGTCCCATTATACAACACGCGGTTATGCCGACGGCGACAGTGACGCTGCTCAACCCGGAAACGGGCGCCTAAGAGCTGCGCTCTAAAGAAATAAACCCGGAAGAAACACCACCGAATTAAAAGAAAGACAAAAAAAGGAAAATATAAAACTTTAGTTATAATATGCGGAAGTCGGTCCCGTACGGTACGACCCCCTCACTTAGCATACACATGCTACTCGGTGAATGTGTTGTGAAAACGCACTCAGGGAAGATTATGACACAGTAAATTTCTACTAACCAGACAGCAACTATTTTTAAAGCGCTTAGGCGCCCGTTTCTGGGTTGAGCGGCGTCGCCGTCGCCGTCGGCGTAAGCGCGCGTTGCATTATGGGACGTTTCCCACAATGACGTCCCACGTAATGTCACGTGTGACGTCACGAGGGTAAACTTTTCTCGCTAATTTTGGCGGAACATTTTCCCGTTAAGTTTAGCGGGAAAATGTTACCCTCGTAACGCCACACGTGGCGCCACTCATCCCATGAAAATTTTTCCGCAAAATTTAGTGGGGAACTTTTACCTTCCTTACGTCACGTAAAATTTAGCGGAAAAAAGTTTCCCCTAAATTTAGGGGAAAACATTCCCCGCTAGATTTAGCACGGAAATTGACGTCACGTGACCTCGACACCAACTCAGTTTCGCCGCTAAATTTTGCGGGGAAATTTGCTCTAAATTTCCCGTTAAATTTAGCGAGAGTATTTCTCCGCTAAATTTAAGGGGGAAATTTCAGTTAAATTTAGCGAAAGTTTACGCTAAATGGGAGGTGAGCAGGAGAGAAGGACGGGAGGGTACGGAGGGGAGAGGAGGATGAGGGAAGGGTACGTACCCTCCCCTCATCATCCTAGGAGCTGCGCTCAATTCAACGCTACAAAGAATTGTAAACGTCTTTCATTTTTTCCCAGTCTGTCAAGGGACTTCTACTTCAGTGACATTGATTGCCGTAGGACATTGCGAAATTTTATTTGATAAACCAAGAAGTAAGCAGCAAAGTCACAATATTTGGCTTTCCTCTGTTCTCAGTTGTCGCTCAATGAAGTTTTCCAGTAGCGCACTAGGTACTTTCCACTTACAACCTGAGTGAGGCAGGCTCTAACTATAAATATTGTCGCAAAAACAAAAGCTCCAGCCACCGTTTAAAAAAAATTAGATGTGCATATCAAAAATAATTTAACGTTTTCAATGTAGCTAAATCTGTATACGCAGCTAAGACCTTCGATACATTTTAACAATCAATTGGGCCTGCCATTCTAAAAAAAAAAAAAAAATTTTAAAATTCAAATTTTTGATTTTGTAAAATACCCCTTGTCATTATTTTTGTTTCGAGCTCTACAGAGATACTCTGGAGGAGCTTCATGAATGAAAGCAAAGTCCAAAGTTTTTGTCTATACACTTATGATGTCAAGATTTTGGCATATGCTGACTATGGGCTTTGTGTTTTGTGTTCTTACAAGTCTTGCGTAAAAAACGCCAAATTGTGTTTCCGACCGCTGCATCGTGTCAGGTGCAAATATGAACAATTATACGAGAACGTTCCCAACTATATTTGTAAACGGCCGTCATATAATCCAACCTAACGTTTAATGGTCCTATTGAGTGCAACCAAACATTCTAAACATATGCCGGATACTATTGAAAAAGAGATTACACCACTATCATTTCGTGGAATCTGGATATCTGCGTACTTCAGGTAGACTTGGTATGTGCACTCTTGTATATATTTTTAATACTGATATTTATTCAAACCTGAGGGGCTGCGACACCACAGAAATGTTATTGACCCATAGCGCATTACTTGACAAAATTTTATATACAAAAAAACAAGCACGCTTGCACGGACAGGCACGCAGACACTCACATAAACGGGCTGGGGGTGAGGCGAAAGGAGTTTTAATTATTGTTGTTGGAGGTAACCTGATGGCTTTTTGATGTCTTGCTGCTGCTCTTGCTGCTCGAGGTCTGTGGAAAATCGGTTTTGATAGAAGTAAACTTACCTCTCCATGTCATGTAAGGCTCAAATACAACAATTACCAATTTAACACCTATCGGTATGGCATTTGATCTCAGCGCTCGCAAAAGTTGCAAGGTCGAAAGCAGGACGTTGATACCCCTTAACCTCGGAAATGAGCGATGCTCGGTGGGAGTGGTACCCATCACCGTCGGCATGACACGCGTGGAGACCGAGGCCCCACGTTCCTGTGGCTTCGTTGACTTGATCCACGATTGTACTTACGTTTCGAGTTTATAAACAGTATCATAATGTAACACCCGAGACAGTGGTGCAGAAAAATTAAGACGAAGAAAAATGGAAGAGTATTTGGTATTGTCGCCTGCTTTCAAAGTTTTAATCGTTTGTTTTTTTAAGTTTCTGGATTGTTTTATTATTTCTGCGAAAGTGTCTCAAGGTCATAGCCTTTGTGAGAATGGGTTCTACAGTTTAGATAAGGGATCGGAAACTGGCGGCCCGCGGGTGTGATCCGGCACGCGAGGAAATGTTATACGGTTCCCGCCACTCTACCAGAAAGGCCCCCAACCACGCAAATATCCTCAAGGACTAATGGCGCAAGAAATATGGTTGGTTGCAAACCCAATGTAATCGGACGTATTAACACTGGAACGGGACGCAGGGGAGTTGGTTTCCCATGGGCGTTTACTACATTATCCATCAGCAACTCTTGTGCACCAACGTGATGCATTGGCAATCAACAATTAAGCCCGCCGCATCTACCGCGAATTTCATTCAGAGTTCATGCCATTGCTGATTTCCAATTTTTTTTACGCACACAGTTGGTTTTATAGATGTCCAGTATTGCACACAAGCTAAATAAATAAGGAAAGCAAGACTTTTACGGTAATAATCTTATTTTTCTAAAGAGATCGCGGTTTTTTTTAATTTTATTTTCCTGTGGAAGGAGTTCGACCTTCTGAGTCTCCCTGATCTTGATTGAATGTGAGACTTGGCATTACTGACAGATATTTCACATAATCTTAATGACCCGAACAAAATACAATGAATATAAAAAATGAAAGACGTTTACAACTCCCTGTAATGCCGAATCAGCACGCAGCTCTTGAGGAGGAAGAGGGGAGGGTACGGAAAGGAGGGTATGCCCCTCCTCCTCTTCCGCACTCTCTCCTCCTCTCCTTCTCCGCCTCCTTCTCCTATCCTTCCCCTCCCCTCCTCCTCCCCCTTCCTCCCTCCCCCTCGTGACGTCAGGTCGTGACCCTAGTGACCCTCATGACGCCACTCGTGAAGGCCTCGTGAAAGTCGTGTCCACCTGAAGGTCGTAACCTTTACAAGTGAAAGCTGTGACCTTCACGTGACCCGTGTAAATGTCGTGACCTTCGTGACGTCACCCGTGACATCACGTCTGATGTCATTATGAAAAACGTCCCATGATGCAACGCGCGGGTCACGAGTGATCCTCTTGTCACACTTAACGTCACGTGTGCCGTTATTTTGGGAAATGTCCCATAATGCAACGCGCAGGTCACGACTGAGACCCGCGCATTGTATTATCGGATGTTTCCCATGACGCAACGCGCGGTTATGCTGACGGCGACGGCGAAGGCGACGTCGACGCCGCTCAAGCCGGAAACGGGCGCCTAAGTGCTGTGCTCTAAACACTTGTGGTGAGGACGATGTCACTCGTGCAAATTTTTTCCACGTGAAGCTCTAGTTTTTTCGACACCTGGGCCGGTTTGCTAGAATCAGCGTCTTAGCTTAGACAGTGTGAAAAAAAGCTTCCAAGCCAGGTCCGCGCGAGTGCTTGAGACTCGACATCACGTGCCACTCCTCTCGTGCACTAGCTTTGGAGGTGCAATCTTCCACACAGACTCAGCTGAGACGGTGATTCTGCCAAGCCGGCCGAGGAATTTTTATCAAGAAAAATATCTGTAATAAAATTTTTCAGAGAGCCTTTCTAAAGGAAGCGATAACACGTGTGTATGCTTTTTTATGCTCGTATGTTTTTTCGTTTTTTTCGGACTAAAAGAGTTTGGGGGGCTGGAGCAAAAGAAGACAAGTACCCTCCTTTACAGATTCAGAACACCTCCTCGTCCAAACTACACAGTGTACCCCAACCTCAAACCGAAACACAAAAGAACAGGGCATAAACAAAAGAATAAACCCAAACTTGGCGAGGTAAAATTTGGCACCCCGATAATTCTCCACATTGTGTTTTGATCCGTGCTTATGGATTGGCGTAACGCACGTCACCCTCGACTGACTCGGGAGTACACTTTGTTCTGGGGATTTACAAAAAAACTATTCTATAGGTTGCGAGACAAAACAAATAACACAATTTTAAAACTGTGGGCGGCAAACCATCAGCACCTACAGCCTTTTTAATATCAAGCTCATCTAAACACTTCTTTATCATTTCTACACTGATGACAACAGGAGCCATTTGATTCACATTTTTTTTTTTTATTGAGATTGGGGTAAGAATGAGTTCTGACGTTAGAGGCAAAATTAGAGTGGAATTATGTATTAAAACAGCTTGACGTTTTGCAACTTTCTTCAATTACTTCCCCAATATATAACATATTTGGAATTCCCATATTCTTCTTTCGCGTCTTTTTGAAGTATTTCCAGAATTCTTTGCTACTGCGTTGCATGCCATCAGACAGTTTATCAAAATGCTCGAGTTTTGCGCTGGTAATAGCTTCCTTATAGGTTACATTAAGTTTCTCCAGCTCTGCGGCTGCCGATATGCGTGGGTGTAGTTTATAATTTTGATAACCACGTCTGCGCTTTTTTATCACCTTTTTTCAGAGCAACTGTCATCCAAGGCTTATCATTCATTGCTTTTGCACGTATTATTTTAACGGGAGCATATTTTTCTACTAATTTCATCATATATTTTTTGAAAATTTTTCATATAGTGTCTACACCGTTCTCTAAAGCGAAACGCTCGAAATCCCCGAAAGATTCAAGCAGCCCTTTCTATATAGCTTCAAAATTACCTTTATTGTACATATAGGCTTTCCTGTCAGTATCTAGTAAGCTAGCAGTGACTATCTTCTGGTCGCTATAATTCCTGGGAGGACGGCTACATCATGAACAATTTCATTCTTACACAACAGTAGATCCTGTACATTTTCGCCTCTAGTTGGGACCTGAACGAATTTCTCGAAACCATGAGCTGTCAAAATATCATCAGATTCAGCATAAACAGCCCCATTTGATGCAATGGTGTCGTCACCATGCCATTTTAGCTCTGGAAGATTCACATATCCAGCAAGGAATATTTGCTCGTCAGGTAAGCGAGAAACAATATCGTTCCAATCCTGAAGGGTCGCGACACCGGTACCAGGAAATAGTAGAATACTCCGATAGCCATATGTCCTTTATTAGGGGCTTGTATTCGGCACCGTACCGTTTCAACCCCATTCTGTTCCCACATCAATCATCCCGCTGTTCAGAGACTTGTTCTCTAAAAGGAACACCCCATCCCCGTGTCCATTTCTGTCCCTTCGGTACACGTCAAATTTCACGGGAAAAGGTTAAGCATTAAGTAATGCTTCATCTAACCATGATTCGGTTCCAAAATAAAATTTGAATGAAATACTTGAATTAAGCCGTTTAATTCTTCAATCTCGTTTTTTTACACTGCGACAATTCGCTAACAAAACAGTATGTACATTATTAGGAAAAAGCATTTCAGAAACAGCACTTCGTTTTTCATTACATTTTATTTTTTTATCGCGACCGCGTCCTTTATCGCTAGTCACCAGCCGGCCATCAGGGAAAATAGATGACGTCAGAGTGTTTTCACGCTTTCACGTAGACGCAGTTTCTAAGTCCGGATAATCACCTATTTTTACACAGACTTTTTGTTCATCATCCCACGAGTATGCATTATCATTGACTCGCAGCTTTTCATGCTCAAGTTTTATTTGAGCATCTTGTTCTTTTCCTGCCATTGCACTGTTCGAGACGGCAGTTTCCGCTTGTGCAACGTGACCTGGGAGTAGTAATTTGACACCGATATTTTTGTGCCCTTGAGTTTCATACAATTTCTAAACACGTCACTCTTTTCATTGTAATCATAAACTTTCATGATAACTGGCCTTTTTGCACCAAGCCTATGTATACGTTCCACCGACTGCACATCAACGCCCCTACGATTCCGAAACAAATCCTGTATCACCTTGTTCCTAATTATTTCATCGGTTTTTCTCTCTTGTTCCGGAATAATAAATACTATACTGCTGTCTCTATGGCTCCTGTCTTCCAGGTCGACAAGCTTTTCATGCTGAGAACAGGTGACTTGGTTAATACTTTTAAGAGCATTCTGGAGTTGTACGACAAGTTCCGCAACTGTCCCTTGTTTTTTTTTTTTTGTAATGGTCTGAAGCTGCTTAAACATGGTCTTGATGCGCCCACTTAGTCGATCATGCTTCTCTTTTATCGATAACACATCGGTAAAAATATGCACCTGTGCATCGAGAACCTTTTAAATTAGGGCTTATGTTGCTTTGTTTTGTTTTTGTTTTTTGGTTCTTGGGGTTTCGCTCCACGTGTTCCTGTAGAAACCAGCTTTGATTTTTTTTTTTTTCATCAACCATACGTCGGCACCGATAAGTGCTTGACCATCAAGCACTTCTTGAACCAGATCTGTAGTTTTCGTCTGTGGTCCAGAGTTTTGTTCAACGTCGCCGGACCGGAGCTGTAGCATTTTACAACACTCGAACATAAAACCACAAAACGCTTTTGGGCTCGGCACGATAACAATGCATGTCTCATTACTTCGAAAACAAATTGAACTTTATGTGTGCACTAACCTGTTGGACGACAATGAGCGGTGGCATGTCAGACGAGCCCTAACCTTAAAGGCAGAGGTCGGTGCAAATTTGTGTCATGCTATCTCGCATAGTATCAAGGCTTTGGCATCGACGTATACAAACATTTACTTCGAGTATGTGCACCACAATGGCCAGATTGGGTAGTCAGGAGAACCAATGATTGAGATACTAACTGGCTATTACAGTAACACTGTAAATACATTTTGGGCTCGGCTTCCCTGCTATTGTGGCCTTGATGGTGTCATTGTCACGTAGTAAAAGAATGCGGGAGGCAAGTTCGTACGAATCAAAGTCCTGCGAAAGCTTAATATCGGTTTATACTGGTTGGGAATGCGTCCATAAAACCAGAAATATCTCTAATGGTCGTTGGTGGAAATTTCCCACAGCATGTTTTCAACCAATCTCTGCCTTTTCACAACAAAAAACTACTCGGCGATGTAGCGCCGTGATTCCCTTGTCTAACCTAACGTTTACTTTGGCGCATAATCGTGCACTTGGGCAATGTTCTATGTCAAACTCGTGTAAGTGGCTGGTCAAAGAATGGCGCACACGTTAAGCGCTTGCTCCATTATCAATAGTAGTGGGCTGCACTTAAGAGTAGCTTGCACATTCACGTATATTATTATTCATCGAAGGAAAATGGCACGACGAAACCGCGATGTGGTGAGCCTGATCCAAGATTGGGCGTGACCTAATGAAACGTATATTCGGGGGCCAATGGACCTCCGAGCTTGTCTGGTTGCGTGCTCCTCAGCCTTTGTAGCGTGCTATGTCTGTATTCCTCTATCCATTGTTTTCTCCTTCCCGCAGACTATGCCATCGGAAATAAATAGCCAGAGCAACGAAAAACGTTCTTGAATAGTAGTGCCTTGCCTGGGTGCCTCTGTGCATGCGTCGTCTTGTACGTTGTGTTTTTCATGCCAGCATCGCATTTAGGCGGTGTTCGATCGAGTCGCTGTCAGTTTAAAAAGAATTGTTAGAATTAAAGACGTAGGGTTCAAAAAAAAAAAAAAAAAAAAAAAAAAAACCTCGAGGCTTTTTGCTGAACCTTACAACCAGTTCAACGTGTTTCATGAGTTACAATAAAGAACAAAGTTGCCAGTATACTGACAAAGAAGGAGTCTTCACGGCATAAATGAAATGTGCAATGGTTTTAATTAAATTTATTACACTCGAAACAATTTTTTCTAGATACATTTGTGATAACTTTATTCGAAACTGCGGAATACGACCTCGTTGCATAAGTCGAAGACTTTAGCCTAACATTCTAAATGTTTTTTTGTTTTTTTTATCACACTCATAAAACTTCTAAATCTTCAATTTTTTTTTTCTAATTGAGCTTTAAAACAAATGTTTGAGTCTTATCTTTCAGAAATCTTGACATACTCGAACTTTTTTATTTCAACCAAAGCGGGGCTCAAAAGTTTCAAACTTTTAGAATTGGAATCTTAGCAAGATTTGAAATTTTCGAACACTTTTAAACTCGAACTTTTGGCAGATTAGAACCATCCCTAGTTTCATTCTTCATAGAGGTGGGGTGGTGCCGTTTCTTGGCCTCATCTGCTGTGCTCCGTCGCGCATTCGCAGGTGACTCCACGTGCACCTTCGAGGGCACCAAGTACAGCGACGGCGACGAGTGGCATCCGGACCCTTGCACCACGTGCAAGTGCCTGCTGGGGAGCACCATCTGTGACACCGAGGAATGCCGAGAGGTGGACTGCAAGACCAACCAGTACATCCCCCTCGGGAAGTGCTGCCCTGTGTGCCCCGGTGAGTGCCACCCGCCCAGAGCCGCAAGCTTGAGAGTCGAGCTGTCATGCCCAAGATACAAAGCCGATAGGCTGCACACCAAGCTATGAAGGCTCACTGGGAGGCAAATACAGACATTTTTTCAAGTACGTATTATTTCAAGAGAACGTCCCAGAATTTTTATTTGTTTATTTATTTAGTATTCCGGCTGATCTCACGAGGATATTTTAGCAAGTGGGTATACAACAGCAATATCGCCTAACTCAGCAGAGAACGGTAAGGTACAGAAAAGTACTATCTGAGCGAAATGGGAGGAAACAAATAATTTGTAAACAGTTTAAACAAGCCGCGCACTGAACACATCAGTAAAGTCCGAATGTCGAAAGTTTATTTGTATAAGTCAGCTTTATTTGAGAACAGATCATATTCAATTTTTCATTACGCACGCTCTAGGATCACCCAGTGTGGTATGTTCCTCGTGAACCATGCACCGATTTTTAATGCAAAAGCATTAACTGTGCCATGGAGCGAGCCGACGTCGTCAGCCGCGCCAAACGGCAGAGAAATCCCCGAAGCCGGGATCTGAGGCATCCCAGCTTTGAAACCACGTAGAAAGCAACGCCAAACGGCAGTGATATGAAGCCGCCACGCGTCAGTCTCAATTAGCGCCACCCCAATGCGCTGCGTGCCCGCTCCGAGTAGCTCCGAGAGGATCAGAAGCGGCCGCGGCACGAATAACGACATTCATGCTTTCGCATTCACAACTCATAATAAGCGCTTAGGTGTACCTCGATGCTTTTTCGCTTCCTACTCGTGAAAACATCGATATCCACAAGCTCGTGCTCTTCTGTTCGAGCACTCACAAACAGGGTTCCTGTTTCTAAAGCGGGTTGTCTATTGTTGCCTTTCCAATACTTGGTTTTTCACCAACAACTGAAAATACTTCTAAAAAAAATGAAAGACGTTTAGAACTCCCAGTAATGCCGAATTAAAGAGCAGCTCTAATTCACCATTACTGGGAGTTCTTGAAGAGGAAGAGGGAAGGTATGCCTCTCCTCCTCCTCCGTACCCACTCCTCGTCCCCTCAATCTCCTTCTCCTCGCTCCTCCTCCTCTCATTCTTCTCCCCTCCTCCTTCCCCTCCCTCCCTTCCCCTCGTGACGTCACTCGTGAAGGCCTCGTAAGGGTCGTGATCTACACGAGTGAAGGCCATGTGAAGCTCGTGACCTTCACGAGTGAAGGTCATGTGAAGATCGTGACCTTCACGAGTGACCTTCGTGACGTCACCCATGACGTCACGTGTGACGTCATTATGAAAAACCTCCCATGATGCAACGCGCGGGTCACGAGTGACCCGCGCGTTGCATCATAGAAAGTTTCCCATAATGGAACACGCGGGGCCCTCGTGACGACACTCGTGACCCTCGTCACGTCACTCGTGACCCCTTTGACGTCACTGTGACGTCACGTGTGACGTCATTTTGGGAAACGTCCCATAATGCAACGCGCTGGTCACGAGTGACGCCCGCTCGTTGCATTATGGGACGTTTCCCATAATGCAGCGCGCGGTTACGCCGACGGCGATGGCGACGCCGCTCAAGTCAGAAACGGGCCCCTAAGAGCTGCACTCTGAAAAGGGCACTTAAAATAAAGAAATGATTACTTCGGGATATCACTACCGACCACGACGGACGTCGGGTGGAGAGTGCAAAGTGACAATGAGAAAATTAACTACCTAGAGTTTTTCCACAAACACTTATAATATTCGATTTAGCTGGACGTTCCAACGAGAAATCAGTTGCCTGTCCTAAAAATTTGCAATAGCTGTTTGAATTAAACAAAAGTTTCTTCAGCGCTATTCTCTGGTGAAGCTCGACTATCTAGAGTCCGCCATACAAAAACTAAGGGGGAAGTAAAAGCCCCGGAAACGGCACGACTGAAGAGACAACAGAATGTGACGGGCTTGGTGCCCAAACACGTCCTGCGCCTTAAGACGGAATCAAACAAGTAGAAGTTACTCGAAAAAGGTAATTAAGCTAAGTTAATAACTATTGGCCTCAAAAGTATTTTGAGTAGAATAAAAATGACTGAAATGGAAAGTAATTCAGTAAATTACTAACTACCATAAAAAGTAACGAATTACGTTTGAAGTAACATTTATATATATTATACTAACAACAAAGTGCATAGGTATTGATCCGTTTGCAAAAATTCCGCTTGCCAAATAGAAAGTGGCTTGTGTTTTCACACGAATGCTTTAAAGGGCAACTCCACTCAAAAGTCGACCCTATCCAAATGACTGATTTCGCTTCAGGGGGTCAAAATACGGTCATACCCAAAATATCACGTCAAACCGACGCCGCATTACCGATTAAAACCAATATTAAAAAAAATTCTCCCGGCTCGGTTAGCGGCCCGAAAGCGGGTGAGCAACGCTGGCACCGAGTGAGCTAGTGAAGCAACACTGGGCAATGAAGTAGGTTTAGTCCTACGCTCTCGCACGGACGCCGCGGACGCTTCGTTTCCCGTGGCATTCTGCGATTCTGCTGACGGCAAGAGGTGCTTACCACGTTATCCTGTGTTCTCCTATTTTTATTAGCGTCCAGGCAGTTCATTTAACTCCAGCATTGCTTCCGCGAGAGCGCGCAAGAGAGCGAAGCGGTGCTGCTCGCGCACGCGCGTGTCGTGGAGCCGGAGAGACTCGCCGGACTCGCGTTGGGCAATGTCGAGCACGACTTGTAGTGCTGTGGGTTGCACCAACAATCCGGTGCGCAACCCGGGGCTGCGGTTCCACCACTTCCCAAGAGACCGGATGAGGCACAAGGTGTGGGTCGGTGCCGTTCGCCGGATAGACTTCGCGTAGGGTGACCACCCGTCCCGCGACTCGCGGGACTGTCCCGCATTGAGGGCTCGTGTCCCGCGTCCCACGAGAAATTACACAATTTTCAAAATGTCCCGTATTTCACACTGTCGTAAAATTCACTCCGCAACTCATGGTGCTGCCGACCAACGGGCACGGGGAAGCGGGGAGGTCGCTGGTAATCGTGTGAATCGAAATGGTACGCCATTTTTCTATTCAAGCATTGCGGGAAGCGACCGTCGTTTGGTGGCAAATATTGTAAGAAAAATTGCTCGCCAAGTTTTAATATAAAATATTGTAATTACTTTCAAATCGCTGTGTCAATGCGAAAGGGTTGCGGTGGACGTTTTTAATTATTTTTTTTTTATGGAAGACAACCTCACTCGCAACGGTCGAAAAAGAACAAAATGTTAAAATTTTGTGTATGACCATGTTGATAAAAGTAAGCGTTGACAGGGAACAATAACCGGAAAAAGATTTACTGTTTCTTATTTTCATTTGATGCATCGCGCGCGCCCCTATTGAAAATAACCCATCAGCCTTGATGTGTTATGGGACCCTGTTAGCCCTTCAAACCCTTTAGACCCGTCAGCCCTTTAGACCCATCAACCCTTTAGACCCATAAACCCTTTAGACCCAACAGCCCTTTAGATCCATCAACCCTTTAGATCCATTAGCCCCTCAGAAATTGAATTCTTTATACTCCGATTCATAATTAGTGTACAACACTGTCAAGGCTACTGACACGCGCATGTGGCTTCATCAAGTGCAAAGGAAAAGATACGCATCCAAGTCATCTCTTTGGTCCTCAAACGACGGCATTAGCTTATGGGGACTGAGGTACTGTGACGCAGTAACTCCTTGGGGTCCTTCACCACCGCCCGCACCATGCCTGTCACTTGCCGACCCCTCGGCCTCAATCACCCTAAGCTTAAGCTGGAGCGTTCTCTCCGTTCTTTCCTCCAGTTCCGCTTTCTGTCAGAGAGCTTCTCGTTCGGCCACTCTGTCCTCTCTTTGCCGAGCTCGTTCCTGATCAACCTATGTTCGTAATTCTGTTCCTGTCGCGGACGCGCAAAGAAAGGAAACTGAGAGGTCCGTCTGATTTTTGATATCAAAGAAATATATTGCACCCAGTTGTTCTACTTTCGGAATCTCCGCAAAGAAAAAAAAAAGAAAACTTATGAGCAAATAAATAAAAGAAAAGGGCGTTCATCCAAAGTTCGACTTGCCAAGGGTGGCACTGGTTTACGCTGGCGGTAGAAGCCGGTCTCGTTTGGCTCCAGCTGCCGGCCGCGTACCGATGGTGACCAGTCAACCGGTTGTTGGGATGGCTTTGCCGGTTCGCTCTTGAGCCAGGCTTGCCGTTTCAGAGTTGACGGTGAGGACAGGTCGACAGACTTCTATGGATGACAGCTTTGCCGGCGTATTCCGGAGCCAAGCTTTTCCGAATGCGTCCGCTTTCGCCCTGAATCTCCTCGTTGCCCTCGACTTCCTTTTCTTTTCTCCCCTTTATTCTTGTCTCCTTTCATTTTCTTTCTCTTTTTGTCACCGTATTGATCACATCATTACAACACGCGTTCATAATTTTTGCCTGGTATTTTAAGCACTAAAAATGTTTAATTAGAAATTGCATACAAATACAACTGGCAGGCTACAGTTTTTCTTAAGGCCGGTTCAGACACTTGCGTTTGAGTGCGTTTGACTGTGTTGCGTCGAGAACCGAATGCGAGTCACCGGCACATCGGTGCTTCGTATGAAGGTGGAATCCAATTCGAGGAATCATCTTGGCACTCGATATAAGCAGCAGGGATGTGCTGGTTTCTCACAGCCGCAACGCAGTCAAACGCAGTCAAACGCAACTGTCTGAACCAGGCTTCACTTCAACAAACTTCTGCGAGTTGCTTATAATTGTTTGACGGGTGTGTTTGAAGGCCCCACAGACATTTCAAAAAACCTCTTAGAACTTTCTAAAGGGCATTTCAAACCCTTTAAGAAAGATTCTGCGACATAGAACGCATCAAGGAATCTTAAAGGGTCCTTCAAACCTTTAATAAATCTTTGAAGTTCCCCTTAGAACTTCAAAAGGTTTTGACGGGCCCTTTAGACTTTCTTAAAGGGTACGTCAAACCCATCAAAACGTTTTGATGGGCCCTTTAGACTCCCTTGAGGGGTACGTCGAACCCGTTAAAAATTCTTAAAGGCCCCCTCAAACCTTTTAAAAAGTTTTGAAGGGCCCTTTAGACTTATTTTCAATAGTTCCGATATGTCGATTTTTATGATTTCAACTTCGACCCTTTAATAACATGTTCGGCATTAAAAAATATATCACCAGGAGTGGAAATTATTTGAGCTCAATTGCGCAATACAATTAGCAGGTGTATAAACAGTACAAGCTAATAAAA
>JABSTQ010001888.1:0-37227 GCA_013358835.2 Ixodes persulcatus
GGGTGGTTAGGCGTAGGCAACAATTAACTTCTTGTCTCGACAGAGCAGGTAGAATACCGGAGAGGCAGCTGAACAAATAATGACGGTACTCCAGCTCCTCCTCGCAGGGAATGGTGAGTCATTTAGCACTTTTTTTGTTCCGTGTGCACATGTTCCCTTCTTTAATCCAAGCACGAATTTGGTACAGGAAACCTTTTGCCCTTCGGTGCAAGCGCTCCAGACGCGCCTTCACTTACCGCTGCCTAGTTATACCCCCCCCCCCCCCCCCGAAACCATGAAAATGCAGCTTGTGGGTCACAGCTGTAAGCCGGTAAAAATAACAATGAGAATGTTCCCGGCCCTTTGTGAACTTGAACATAGCACCTGTGACTACTGGAAGCTATGAATGAGGTCAACCCGGGATTCCGCGACCTTCAACAAGAAACGATATGGAGGAAACATCCGCTATCTAAAGGGGACAAGATTCACCGGCGAGTGACAAAGGCCACGAGACAGAACATTTCCTCGACCCCAAGCCCAAGTGCATGCATGGTTTGACCCTCCCTGTTCTTTATGCCTTTCTCCCTAGGGTCGGGCAAACTCTCTTGAACAGTGAAAGAAACAGGATCTGGGGAAACATACGAGTGAAAAGCGGTTCGACTGTAGGTATGGGGGCACAAGGATGCCAAACCGCAAGCTGTTCTTTATTCTAAAATTCTTTCCTTTTTTCTGAAGAAACGCGGAAAGGGACAAAAATGGGGGGGGGGGGGGGGGGGGGGGGCTTACGAGGGATCCGTGAGCCGCACTTGGACCAGCAAAGAGCCGCATGCGGCTCGCGAGCCGCGGTTTGGCCACCCCTGCTGTATACATACACAAGGTAACAAGCGCGTGATGTAGATGGAGCCCGAGTTCTTAACCTTTCACCGACTATATATTTCCGAGCATGCGCCGTGACCAACGGCCTCATATATGGCCGTCCATCAAATCTCTTCCATTTTCTTTCCCCTTCTATTCTGCTGATTTTCGAAACTAATCTCTTACCGCAAGGCGTCGCCAATCGACCTTCATTAGCGGTTTTCCTTCGGACGCTCGATAAGGAAATCCGCCAATGAACGTCAAGAGCCCACTTTTGCCCTAAACGTACCCGAGCTCGTATACTAATGAGTGATCTGGGCAAGTTCCAGGAGAATTACTCCAACTTTCGCCACCGTATAGGTGCTCGCTCCTTGAAGACTTCCTGCATCGACATTACCCTCATCGACACCCGGCGGGGCCGACCGATCAGAACGTAGTCTCCATCTCCAGAAACGGCACACGATCGTTTCGTATCCGACAGCAGGATTCCCTCCAGAGCGAGACAACTTCCTCACTTTTCGAGCCGACCACGTAAACACAGATTACTCTTCGCGAGTGTCTAGTCGAGACAACCAACATTCGCCAAGAGGTAGAGATTTTTCTGATTGTCCTCCAATTAGTGATTTATTAATTCGAGATGAGGGAGGTATTAACCTCTCGCTCAACAGAGATGTAAAGGAAAAGTTCCGGGCCTGACGGAATTCCTAATGCGTTTTTCGAAGCGGTACGCTGAATGGGTTGCTAATTATCTTACTATAATTTTTCAGTCGTCTATAAACAATGGTTCCGTGCCAAAAGCCTGAAAGATTGACAAAATTGTACCGATACATAAAGGAGGCTCTGTTTCTTGTGTGGAAAACTACCGCCTCGTGTCTCTCATTAACACGTGCCCTAAGCTTGTCGAACATATTGTTTCAAAGCATTTTTTCACGTTCCTTAATGATCACGATATTTTTGTTTGTTCCAATACCAGCATGGATTCCGTAAATGTGTTTCCACAACGACCCAACTCATTGAAACCGTGCACGATCTCTCCCGAGCTATAAAGAGTCGTGGCCAAACGGACGTCATATTTTTACATTTTGCAAAAGCATTCGGTAAAGTCTCATCCTAAATTATTGCTTAAAATTAAAGCCCTGTTTAAGAACCCCACAATTAAAAACTGGTTTTCCTCGTATCTTTGATCGAGAGTTCAATTCGTTGAGTTGAGAGGCTGTGTGTCTAGACCCGCTCCAGTTGCTTCTGGAGTTCCACAAGGTAGTGTGCTAGGACCGCCTTTATTTTTAATATTTATAGATGACAATCTTTGGAATATCAGTTCCAATCAAGCTGTTTGCTGATGACTGTATCATGTACAATAAAATAGAAACTGAACTAGATCAACTAAAACTGCAAAATGAACTCCTCAAAATCAAGCATTGCTGCGACGAGTGGCAAGTGGAATTAAACCCTCGAAAATCGGTCGTTATGTCTATAAGAAGAAGAAAAACATTTGCTAAATTATTATTACTTTATAGGTGACACCAGGCCTGGGCAGAGATACTCAAAAGGTATTCCGGGATAGAAATACTGAGATATAATAAACAAAGTATTCCTGGATAGAAATACTGAGATATAATAAACAAAGTATTCTGGAATAGAAATACTGAGATATAATAAACAAAGTATTCTGGAATAGAAATACTGAGATAATAAACAAAGTATTCTGGAATAGAAATACTGAGATATAATAAACAAAGTATTCTGGAATAGAAATACTGAGATATAATAAACAAAGTATTCTGGAATAGAAATACTGAGATTTAATAAACAAAGTATTCTGAATAGAAATACTGAGATATAATAAACAAAGTATTCTGAATAGAAATACTGAGATATAATAAACAAAGTATTCTGGAATAGAAATACTGAGATATAATAAACAAAGTATTCTGGAATAGAAATACTGAGATATAATAAACAAAGTATTCTGGAATAGAAATACTGAGATATAATAAACAAAGTATTCTGGAATAGAAATACTGAGATATAATAAACAAAGTATTCTGGAATAGAAATACTGAGATATAATAACAAAGTATTCTGGAATAGAAATACTGAGATATAATAAACAAAGTATTGGAATAGAAATACTGAGATATAATAAACAAAGTATTCTGGAATAGAAATACTGAGATATAATAAACAAAGTATTCTGGAATAGAAATACTGAGATACATTTCTTTTTGCTGTATGGGGATATTTCGGAGATACTCCGCAAAAAAAGGAAAAATGTATCCGAGAATACAGATAATGAAATACAGATACTGAAATACTTTTATTCCTAGAATGACGCCATGTTCCGTAAAAATATTTAAGAATGCACTATAAGCTACGCAATGACCCATAAAACGCGAGTCCCAAATATGGCGCAAGAAACGAACAAACCTGAATTATCAAGCGAGAAAAACATCTCTCTTGATTCATGAAAGGTTCTCGCAAACAGGGAAAAATGAAATTAATGGCACTTGAGTAGGAGAAGCTTCTCAAACTGCTCGTCGTCAAGACAGCGACGGTTCGGTTTTAGTACAAGACTCGCGAACGAGAAAAGTCTCTCCACCGCTGCAGAGGAGCATAAGTTCGTATTAAAACAAATAAATACCCCCTTCATGGCTGGGAATTTTTGAAGCATGGATACATCTTTTCTAGAATCATTAAGATAGCGGAAGACCTCGCCTCTCACGCGAGTCTGTTGAGACCGCGCCGAAACCGAAGAGTTGCCATCTTCAAAGTCGTAGAACCCGTGATTCACTGTTGATGAAGACGCCTCGTCACTTGGGACCTTTGGGTCTGGTCCGTGACTCTCGGCGGCGCGTACTAGCAAGTTCTCAAAGTCGAAAGTGTTTGCCACTTCGCTGGATGTCCATCGCAGTTTGAAGAAAGGGTAAGAACAGATGGATGAGTTTCGCCTCATCATTTTCCATTTTGAAAATGATGAGGCGATACCTCCTCGTTCTCTTCGTCTCGAACTCCTCTTCCTCCATAGTTGCTTTTCCTGATACGGATAAGAAACCATTATGTTCCCGAGCGAACCCCAAAGAGGACAAAAGAGGACGATCGTTTCACAAAACTAAACGTCTCACAGCATCCTCTCTATGAAGGAAACCAGACGATTGCCGTCAGGACAATAAACCGCTGTCCGTTGTAAAATAAAGCGGACAGCAAAGGCGAGGTTGACATTCTCAAAAAAAATAGGGCTTTTTGTTCGGGCCCTTTTCATCTCATCGATCTTTTGGTGACGTCTTCAAAACGCTGCCTCCAACCCCCCCCCCTCCCCGAATGCAACGAGATACCTTTGCCAGGCCGAATATCGCGTTACAAGCGATACATAGGAAGTGTATTCCACTACTGAGATACAAATACATTTTTTAAATGTATTTCGATAGAGATACAGATACTCGAAAGTATCTCTGTCCAGCCCTGGGTGACACCGACCTACCTCGTGTAGACGAAACTAAGTACGTAGGAGTGAGCTTTACAAGCGACTTACGATGGAATACCCACGCGGAAAAAGTATCCAGAAAAGCTAACCAAGCACTATGGTGCCTCAAAAGAAATCTTGCGAGCGCTTTGCCAGAAATAAAAACATTAGCTTACAAAACATCGGTGAGACCGGTTCTCGAGTACGCACAAATAGTGTGGGATCCCTACACAGTAGCTAACTCGTCCAAACTTGCTAAAGTCCAGCGGCTTGCTTTCAGATTTATCTTTAATAAATATAATCGTAGCCATTCCCCCACCAAACTCTATAGACTTGCTGAACTTCCTTCTCTTGAATTGAGAACGAAGCGTGACCACCCGAAATTCATTTTTTGAATCACTAGTTAAGATAGACAAAAATAGATACATGGACGTACGCATCAGTGAATGTACGAGACATCGTTAGAGCATTCGCATCAGGGAATTATCTGTCAAAAATGATTAATTGTTTCAAATTTAGTTTCTTTCCAAGGGCCACAAAGGAATGGAACCAACTCCCTAATTCCGTCGTCACTATGACAAATGTCTGTGATTCTGCTGAAAATATAAAGAGCATAGTGCTCGAAAATGTGGCTTGACTTCGTGTTTTGAATGTATTTCTTCTGGGTTTTTATATCTCCGGGTGAATAACTTTTTTTAAGTGTCTGTGCATGATTGTTTTTTAACATCTCGTATGTATTACCACTCCTGCAAAGGCCCTGTAAACGGCCGACAGTATCAATAATTAAATAAAGAATTATCTCCACACAACGCACATCCGCACGCACTTCCGCCTTCTTACATTACGGCGGCGCATGAAAATGTTGACGCCCAAGAAGTAAGGTGTATATATATGCTCAGAGAATGCGCACTGCATTCCCCGATCGTATCGTGGGCGTCGCCATTGGGGCTTCGTGCATATAGAGTATATAGAGCCACTAAATAAGTTACGCTTCAGTTATCTGAAGCTTCGCCTGAAATCGGAGGAAACGCTTTTCTGTTTTCCAGACACGTTAAAACAGTTCGCGACAGATCGAAACGATCACTCGAGCTTCCTAACATCGCGTCTAAAGCAGAGGAATTCGCATTTTTGAATAGTGACGATGGACGGTTGCGTCTTCTCTGCACTATAGCACCAAGATGGCGGCGCCCACTAGCAGATCGGGGAACGAAGTGCCGATACTCTAAGCGTAGCTCATGTAGTGGCTCTAGTGCACAGCGGGCGCAATCAATCCCAGCTGAAAAGTGGACTGGATCTTGGTAGGTATTCTCTTTGGATCGGGTGAACAGAGTCTCTGCTCTAGCCAAAAGTAACTATACCTATACCTACTAATTGAGTCACTACTTCTTGCTCTGACACCACCAGCCCTCTAGTCTTCTCTTGGTAGATTCGGTGATCCTCCATAGCTCCATAGGTAAAGATGCCTCGTTGCATCGAGAAATGCAACGAGCCATCCTTGCCCGAATGCGTGCTACATGGCGACAAAAAAGCCTGGCTTTTTTCGAGCAGCTTCAGATATTCGTTGTTGCAGTCCTTTGTGTCACCTCGAAACACGCCGCTAAGTGTCCAAACGAAAGTTGTCCAACTCGCACGTATATAGTCAAGCACGAGAGCACCTCGCGTGCTCAAGTTCGTGCCAGAACGTGGAACTGGACAGGACCGCTCCGTTGTATAGGCGAGAAAATTGAAAAGAGAGGAAAAGCGAAGGCGCCACGTGCTGGACAAAGGAGCAGAGCAGCCACCTGCACTAAACGAGTGTGTCGTGTGCGCTCCAGCGACAAGGTCAAAAACTTTCCGTGGAACAATTTTTTTTTTTCTTTTTTCGAGAGTGGTTTTTTGGGCAGCAGCCAATCACCGCTTTCTGCAGAACGACTCTGGTAAATCACGAAGCGCAGGTTAAACGAATCAACAATGGCCTAAAGGCCCCGTCACACAGAGGCAACAGTTGGAGAACTCTATCCGGCAACACGAGCAAATCGTGTTGCCGGCGATCCCTGTCACATCGCAACAGCAACAACAGTCGGGCAACATGTTGCTGCCGCCCGGCAACCGTGTTGGCCGATTTGTTGTCCCGCCACCCTGTCACACCGCGCTGACGGCGTGGACAACATGAGGAACACTCCGCCATCTTGATTGTTTACCTACGTTCGTGTGCGGCGCGGCGTCGCTGGAAATGTGACTCTACCAAGTGCTAGTGAGTTCGAAGGGCCGGAAATTACCGCGGGACGACATCAACCAGTGACTGAATAAAAAAACTTGACCCGGGAAGTATTTTTCACCTTTTTATTTTATCACAATGCTCATCATTCGCTGACAAAGCGGATAGCCCTAACCGAGGAAAGTGAGATCGCTGACATATCTTCGGGATTTACGCCACCGTATGAAGCATTTCTGTCCGGTTCTTTCTTTCATGCCATTCCTAGTTCTATACAGTAATATTGGGTTAGGTTAGTACAGGGGGCCCCAAAGCGTCTTTTGTAGCGTGGTGTTAAGCTGAACTGACAATGCTTAAAAACTGCGACATCGACACGATTAGCCTTTGTAACAATCTTGGAATACATATTTTTCAACGCTGTCCATCTGCCTACCGCCTGCTATATGTGATCGCTTCATTCCCCAAATCGTCCTGGGTATTCTTGAAACAAACCAGGGCCGGCTTGCTAGAACAGCGTCTCAGCTGAGACTGGGTGAAAGAAAGCACTGCCAAAGCCAGCGCACGAGCTGAGCGGGACTCAAGCTGCGTCTCAAGGCGCTCGCGCGCCCCAGCCTTTGCAGTGCTTTCTTTCACCCAGTCTCAGCTGAGACGCTGTTCTAGCAAGCCGGCCCAGGTGTCCAGTAGCGGTTGTTTCCAAGTTCCAGGAATCAACAATTATGATCAGGATGGTCGTTCTAATGTTTCGATTTTTTTAATTTTTGCATTCCGGATTATTTTTATATTATAATACTTCATCAGCGGGTGAGATAGACATGCCATTTTATTTCACTAGCAGTAATGTGAGCTGGTCTCTAGGCAGTTCTAATTTCAACACCAGTCTGAATGTTCACGACCGTAGCTGTGACCCTTTCGACAATCGCTTTCAGAAATTACGCAGTACAAACGTTCATAACATTATTATAGCTGCACACCAGCCTCAAATATTGTTCAATAAGGTTTACCGAGCCTTTATTTGAGTAAGACGTTATTGGTAGGCAACTAGCTCTGCCATCGAAGCTATACCTGTATTCGTGTTGCCGGCCCGAAATTCGCTCAGCCAACGATGAGGGCAACACACGTTGTCCAACACAAGTTGCTGCTGTTTTAGGGGCGAAGCTCCTTAGGGGCTAGCCATGTCCGTATGTACCTCTGGTGTCCAGCGTCCGGTGCTCGTGCTCCTGCTCGTGAGCTCACGTGCTCGTGTAGGAAAAAAAAAAAGAAGACGAAAAAAATATATATATATAAAAAATAATGAAAACGATGAAAAAAATATATTTGCGCATTCGACAGGATTCGAACCTGTGCGGGGAGACCCCAGTGGATTTCTAGTCCATCGCCTTAAAGGGATACTGCAACGAAATTTCGGCGCTAATTTCTTGGTCTATTTGTGTTCAATGGAGCATTATCACATCAGACACACCAATCTCTCGTTGAAAAAGACACGAAAAGGAATTTTAAAACGAATTAAACGATTGGCAAGGAGCACCTGGTCGATGTCACTAATGCCACGTTTGTAATGCCCGTCTAGGAACCTTGACAGCTAGTGACGATAGCTGTCTCGCCTCCGGCCACGATGAAAAAAGGGCTGAACGAGGAACTCCCCTCTCCCTGAGAGTCTTTGTTTTTTTTTTATTTTTGTTTTTCTTCCCCGGAAGTCGCTATTGTCCTTCTACAAGATTATAGAAGATTAACCCGTCACTCCATCGGGGCCTATCCAAGGCCGTGTGAATGTCACGTGACCTGTGAATGTCACGTGACCGTGACCCGCGCGGAAAACGTATCACGGGCTACGTCCACAGAGTGGGATTGGCTTGGATTGCTCGCAGCGTCCGCTGCGTCCGGACGTAAGGTGCCGAGACAAACTACGTCACGATTGTTGCGGATGTGACGTGGTCTCCACTGGCTGCTCGCCGAGCATTTGCCAGAATGGGCCGTTAATAGCGAAAAATACAGCCATCAGGCTCAAAATAGAAATGTGCGATTGTTATTTAACCTACTTCTGAACACGACGGGTATATTTCAAATTTCGTTGAAGTATCCCTTTAACCTGATATGCCCTGATATGCCTGATATGCCATTGCAACGTTTAGCATGAAAAAAAAAATATTTTTTTTGGCGTGTCAGAGGCCCTTTAAGATCCGGGGATGTCAAGGATGAAACGTTGCATGTAGCCGCTTAACGTCTATACAGGAGAGGGTGCTGCGGTCAAATGCGTATATAATCGCGTTAAACTTTGCTTGCATTGGCTCAACGTTTATAGACGAGAGGGCGCTGCGGTCAAATGCTCAAATGCGTATATAACCACGTTCCACACCACACATTCTCTTTCTGACATGGATGAAAACGAACGAAAGGATCGGCATGCTGCGGCTCAGCGTCTACGCAGACAAGCACCACTAGAGCTTCACCCCAATCAACATCATTCACCACGTGGAGATGCGGCAAATATTTTGTTGTCGAAAGCCGTCATACCGAGGCAACATTTGCGTTGTCGTCCATGTTGTGCTGTTGTTGCCGCGACATGACATGTTTGTCGGACAACACGGGGAGCGAGCAACAAGTTGCCCGACTGTTGGACAACGTGTTGTGTTGCTGTTGCCATCGTGTTGCCTCAGTGTGACAGGACCATAAGAATCTCCAGTTTGCGGGGTGCGGAGAAGACGCCGTGCATTCGTTGACGCTTATAAGGTACACCCTAAACACGTAAACAAAAAAAAAAGAAAAGAAATCCATATATTGAAGATTACAGTTTTTTTATCTTACAGATTTTTTTAAAACAAGCCGTGACGGCTACACTTATGCGATTTGTGCAGGTGAGTTATACGGTCAGGGGGGCGTAGTACAGGGGGCTAATCGTAACAATCAGTAGGCTAGTCAAGTAAAAACTGTTCATCATATTTTTATAAGTGAAAACAGACATATGGTTCCAACTAGAAACTTGCTGAGCGTTATCGAAAACCACTAAATCAATAATTTCTAGAAATACTTTGAACGGGCGAGAGAAGCGCAGTAGTGCGCTAAAGGTACCGCTCGTGCAGCAGGTACAAGGCTGGCGGAGCTATGACAAGAGCACGGCCGCTTGATAAGGGACTCCCCTTGGGAGCGGCCTGCCGTATGTCTCGCGCCGCCGGTGAGAGCGATAGTTCTACTTTACCCCGCAGCGCCAGCCGTGGCGCTCGTTATCGGCGAGAGAGGCGCAGTCCGCCCGGCGCGGCCCGGTGTGGCTAGGGTGCCTACATGTTTCCGCTCCGCTTCCGGAGCGGCGGAAACATGTAGGCACCCTAGGTGTGGCTATTTAGATTGTTTTTCGTGAAGCGGCAAGTCTCATTTGAAACGAGTGCCAGATTGCATGAATCATCTGACAAATCTGTGTCGAATAGAAGCACATAATTCTTTCTGCTGCACATAATTCTCAGCTGCAGGCTGCGCGTTAAGGCCCGTTCACACTCTTGCAACCGAGTACGACCGAGAGAGACAAGACCGGTTTTTAATCCTCTTACGACGTCTTAGAACCAGCTCCGCAGCGGCGCAGCCGGTCCTAAGAGGTCGCAAGAGGCTTAAAAACCGGTCTGGTCTCTCTCGGTCGTACTCGGTTGCAAGTGTGAACGGCGCTTTAGAGCCGCATTCAGCTGGCAGTATGAGCGAATTGTCGTTTTCTTGTTCCCGTCCCCGTTTCTATTACCACTGTAATGAGTTGTAGTTGGATATAGCTAGGCCGTATGATTTCCGATTTTAACCGATGCTCGAGCACGCTCGAGCTGTGCCTTTTATTTATCTGTGAGGGACAATAAGAAAGGGATTCCTCGTGCATAACTTCTGCAATATAAACTTCATTGTTCACGAACAGATCAAGGGAGTCATATAGTTCGCAAGCGGAATACCTTTCGGGAAAGAGGCTTCCGCGAAAGTCTCAATATATTCTCTAGAGAGCTGTTTAGGTCACCAGCCGAGCTAGCCAGAAGAGGTCTGAGGAGCTTCCCGAGAAAAAGCTCGCAGAGTTCTTAGCTGTGGTACAGGTCTCTGCAGTTAGTACACCACATCAGCGGGCAGTCCACAAGGTTTGGAAGCTCAGCGCTCCAGAGAACCTTGCCAATCCGTCCAGAACGACGAATCTCTGCCAACTGTAGAGCCGTCTCGACAAAGGTGCAGACGAGCTTGCACGGCCAGACAGCTTCAGGTCGTGGATAGCTGAGTCCTCTTTGGTCAAGGCTAAACACGAACTGATTTTCTCCGTCACGAGATTCATTTCCCTTAAGTTACAGCTTGCATTCAGGACACTTCACCTGCAAAGTTGAGCGGATTCTACACATTAGCCTTCCTTGCTTAAATCTGTCTTGAAATTAGTCGCAGGTTTGTAGCAGTTTTTTAATTCGCTCGTTCAGTCGTTTGGCTTGCATTTGAAGGCGGTGCGCGTTTTTCTTGGCATCTTTCATGAAGCCTATAGCTGTCAAATTGAATGACGTCTGACATTCTTCCACTTCAAACTCTTTTTGCAGGCAAGGTTCAATAGCCACGCACTCATCAACAGCTCGTCTTCTTTCTGCAGGGGACTGCATTTTGCGTTGTCGGCTTCTACCGCTCGCATGCGACGTGGACGCGTTAGGTGGCACACGAACAAGCGTTCTGCGTTTCTTTGAACCTGCTGGTTGCATGTACAACGAATACAATGGGAATTGAGTCGGCACCGCTGTCGGTCGCAGTACCTTCCGCTTCATCCCTACCTTGTAGTCCTCCGCCTTAAATGCCTATATGTACAACCTCGGCTTTCTGCAGGGAAGATAATCCACATAGCGCTCCCCTCTCCTAAGCTGCGAGAGGGAGCCAGGTTGGGGCAAGGTAAAATGTGAAGAGGATATAGGAAATGAGGTGACGGGCAAAAGTGGAAAGCGCGAAGTGTACGGCGGCCTTTAAAATGAAGGGAGCGCACGACGCTCCTGGAGCTTGGTTGCCACTGGCTGCCCTTCTCGCTGCCTTCTCGCGAAATGTTCTTCAACCAGGCATCCCAAAATTTCTCTCTAGACGGAAGCTCGTGATAGCAGAGTTCCGGATCTCTCGCAGCATTTGACTTACAACGCGGCACGCAACAGTTTTTAGGCATCGCGTGCTCCGTAACCCATCTGCACACTTCAAAACTGTGCAGAGACAGACAAAAGGCGGCTGTCTACGTCTCTTCTTTCTCATCCATCAGTGGTTATCGCCATGAAACTATAGAAACGAGCAAAAAAACGATCGAAAACACAAACCACGCATGCGAGCACAGGGTAAAACTGCGATATTTTCTCCGCGCAAAGTGGTGCAAAGGTGGGGGACAAGCGATTTTTGCGGCCTTTTGCAACCGCGACAGCGCCTCGGTATCGGCGAAGCCAATGACGGGCAGATATTTTCTCTGGGTCGCGAATCAAGAGCGCGTTGGGCGCCTTTTCTATACTCTTTTTCACCTTATGATGTACCGCAGGAAAGGCTACAAGCGCGAGCTCCTTGCTCTATAAGGCACATCTCGGCGGCACAAGCTCTCGTGCGTTAAGAGTAGCTCCCAACGCTATGTGCTCGCGCTTCTAGTCTTGTCTGCGGTACAACATAAGGTGAAACGGAGTATAGCTTTCAGCTCACGAGACCACTCGCCGATGTGCAGCGCCTCCACGGCAGATGGGAGAAGTTCTCCTCTCACGCGCGCTCTTTTGTTTTCGGAACAAATCGGCAGGCCGCACCAACAGGGGGGATCGAGTGGCCGTGACAAGAGTCTAACTTTCCAACTCCGAGTTCAGCACGATGTCTCGAGCTGAACTCGGAGTTCGAATTCCAGCCGTTATCCGTCTCCCATTTCTTTTTTTAGGGGCGAAGCTCCTTAGGGGCTAGCCATGTCCGTATGTCCGTCCGCCGTAGGCCGGCGTCGGGTGCTCGTGCTTCTGCTCGTGAGATCACGTGCTCACGAGCACGTGAGCACATGCTCACGTGCTCGTGTAGGGCAAAAAAAAATTAGAAACAAAATGAAAAAAGTTATGAAAAAAGAAAAAGAAGAAAAAGAGTAGGGGGTTCTGAGATGCCATCCCATCTGTCTGCTTAAAAAAAGAAAAAGAGGAAAACCACACATTCTCCTACTGACATGAATGAAAAGGCTCAAAGAAAAAGAAGAAAAAAAAAGAGTAGGGGGTTCTGAGATGCCATCCCATCTGTCTGCTTAAAAAAAGAAAAAGAAGAAAACCACACATTCTCCTACTGACATGAATGAAAAGGCTCAAAGAAAAAGAAGAAAAAAAGAGTAGCGGGTTCTGAGATGCCATCCCATCTGTCTGCTTAAAAAAAGAAAAAGAAGAAAACCACACATTCTCCTACTGACATGAATGAAAAGGCTCGGCATGCTGCGGCTCGGCGTCTACGCAGACAAGCACCACCAGACCTTCGCCCCAAGCAACATCATTCACCACGTGGAGATGCGGTCAATTTTTTTGTTCCTCTTTTGGAATTTATTACCGTCCTTGCTGACCCATATCTCGGGTTCATTGTACATCGTGGGGCACCAACTCACGCTGGTGCCCCATGTTCCGTCAAAACGTAAACTTTACTTCATCGTTCGCAAAAAAAAAAAAAAAAAATCTTTCAGCCTTTTTATTCTGGTGAAGAAGGAAGACCAGCGAAACTGAACTATGGTGGGAATGAAGTAATGGCCGGCCGCAAGTCCACAAGCCAGAGTGGAAAGGCTTGAAAGATTGCCGCCATCTATGAGCGAGGGCGGCAAGCGGACAACCGGCAAACACAACACTCTGGACAGCTACCGCCATCTATGAGTGACGGCGGCAACCAGAGTTTTGTGTCGACATTTCTCTGCGGGGGACACGATCATCGGAAAACTATCCCTTAACAGCTCCGCTGTAAAAAAACAATTCCTTCAGTAACGGTTATTGGCTATCCAGCTAAGAAGCCGATTGCATTCTATGACGTTCCCGCACAACTAGCGATGAACTCCCGGGCATGTCTGAAAACATGACGGCGGAATGTAAACCAAACAAACAAAGAAGGCACACTTTGTACGAAAACTGCCGTTATTCTTACAAGTTTGTTATGAAGCTCTCCAGTCTCCCCTTGTGTAAAGGCCGATTCACACATCGTCGTTCGAGTGTGAGCCGCGCATGACCATTTTACGAGGAGAAAGCCCGCTGGCGCCATCTGTCGGGAAGCGCTGGAACACTTCCAATTTGTCTCCCATTCCGCCCAACTTAGTCTTCGCATCATTCTTTCATCGTGGCCTTGAACTATAGGTTTTGACAATGTTATGCGTAGAGTTCCGCGTTTCCGGATACACACGATAAAATCCGAAAAAACACTCGCCCGGTAAAATTTTCTTCAGTTCGGATTTATCCGAAGTACTCCAAATTTAAAGGTCACGATGGCAAAAAAAAAAAAGAAAAGAATCGGTCCGTTACAAATAAGTTTAGTAAGAGCACAGGTTCAGCGTTCATCAGGTGAGGCCTCCCCAGATTCCTTCCAAATCTCGCCTAAAGAAGGGTCACCGTTTATCCCGTCGGGGTTCGTTCAGGACAACAAGGCGTTGCAATTTTGGGTCGCGACACAAATCACTGTTTTGGTTTCCAGAGTGAACTTAGAGGAAGCTATACGGTTGTGATACTATCACTCCATTCCACCCCGCGCAGCCGCAGGGGTGAAGCGATAGGATGAGAAGAAAACAAGCTTTCCGACGACTACATCGAAGAGTTCACTGATTTTAATGCGTCTTTTTCAAGTTTTACCGTGGGACGGTTAGTACTACTAATGGCAAGGGCGTCAATGCCACGTGGTACACGCGCGTTCTTATAAATCTAGGGCAGGGCTATACCCGCCGGTTAACATGCATTTCTATTTTCTATCCTGAAAATTTAGAAACATGCCGAAAATAAACCCCCTACTTCGGAGAATCGGGAATCTAACAAAAATAAACACCGATAAACTCTAAATATTCGGCAGAAAAATAAACCCCCCGAAAACACCCCACGAATTTCACGAGAAATAGGCTCCGAAAGCATGGAATCCAAGTTATAAGGGACCATTTCTCGTAGATAGTGCGTGGGGTTGAACACACAAATATTGCGGAACCTTCAGTCGCAGCAGACGGAAAATGGTTCCAGGGCCAGCCGACAGATGGGGCGGATCGAAAAGGGCATTCAACTAATTTTTGTGTGGGCTTGTTTTTGATGGCATACTGCTTGTCAAACTTCAGTAAAAAAAAAAAAAAAAAAAAAATTAGATGGGAAGACGTTTTAGTAAACTCACAGCAGTAAAAATACATAAGCACTATTTTCCTTTTTTTTTTTTTGTTGGAGGAGAGGGGGGGGGGGGGGGGGATTGGGGGCACTTTCGGGTCTTCATTACCTTATAAAATTTGCCAAACGAAAAAAGTTAATTGCGTGGAGATTCCGAACGCTACTATATTACTGCTCTCTTTAGTCGCGTTGTGTATTATATTTTTGACAAAAACATTAAATGTTTGGGTGTAAGAGACGTAATACAGCAATTGTTGTTTGAAAACGTCGCTCGATGACGCCTCCTGGTGTTTGCTCCAAGGCACAGAAATAGGGGCGTGTTACGATTTTTTATTGAATTTTTAATACAGAAATCGTCCGCCCATGTTAGTAACAGTGATAGAAGCGGCCTTTAACCTTTTTGTAGCAGGTTCCGTTGCAGGCAATGAAGCAGTCACCGATCCTTTTGGGGCAGACGCGAACATCTGTTAACACGTCGCTTAACAAAAAAAAAAAAAAAAAAAAGTGACACATCGGTAATTCATCTTTGATAATGACCGAGGGTTCGTCTTTGATACTGGGGCATATTACTTATGACCGCTTGTCATAAGAATACATAGGGCGCCAAAGAGACACATAGCGTTTTTTTTTTGTTTTTTTTTAGAAATAAGGTTTTAGTTAGACAAGTTTCCATTTACAATGGGTACTAAAAAAAAAAACTCACTTGAGTTAGGATAAAGCTTCTCTCCCCTCGCACTTTTACAGCCCGTGGTTTTTTGTAGCCTGTGTATATATATAAGTTCCGTAAAGCATGCAAAAACTAGCTCGTCTATCAACGAAAACGCGTCTCCCCCCCGGCCCCAAGTTTTATGAATCTACCAAACTCGAGACTTTAATAATATTACGAACTGTCAAAACAACCACCTCCAAAATTCTGAAAACCTATACATTTGTGCGAGTGACACTGCTCCTCAGCGGCGTTGGAACCAGAGTGAAGTCGAAGGCTTCACTGTTCTTTCAATCGACAGCGGCACGGGATTAACCTTGACTACCATTTATTCAAATATGGACTCGCATTTTTTTTTTCTCGGCGCAAATTTTTTTAAATTATAATTCAACCTACCACAGAGACAAAAAAAAGTGGACCTAGAATAGTAATGAGCATAATTACTGAGCCTATTGCGCTAACCCAGGCGCTCACCCATGTCAGCCGCTGCACCTAGCACTCCGGTGCAAAGCGGTGAAGCTCGACACACGTGCGCGCTGGTGAGAGGCGGCACGGAGGCATGCGACACACACGATAATTAAATATTCTCATCGGGAGTTATTGGCGCCACCCTTTTGAAAATAAAGTTAATCATCATCATCATTATCATCATCGGGAGTTATAAAATTAAAAAAACAGTTGGGTTGAGTGTATGCCTATGCAGCCTAGAACTTGGTCTGCCTCAACGAGTGACGAGTCTCCCAGCTGAAGATGAGAACTTTAGCCAGTGCAGTACAACCGCTACGCCTGGGGTCTTCAACGTGCACCACGCAGTATAGTGATACACGACCGCACGCCGGTACGATGCTCATCCAGATCGAAACGGGCAGGGGTGAGGGGATTGAGCCCAGGATCCCTGGGTTCTACAGCGCGAGCTTTCGCTCCACGTGCTCCGAGCTGGTGTGCGCTAGAGTTCCTGTATAGGAAGTATTCACTGGCGGCCATAGTTGTGTGTGCGACTGCTGAGCGCGTGCTGATGGCGAGCTTCCACAGTTATTTTGTAACGTGCATTTCGCACTTGATCTCAAGATTGCCGGTCTTAGCAGCCTATTAATGTGGGCTCGTTCCGAGCATGCGCTCTAGACAGCACCCACAAATATGGCGCCCAGTGAATACTCCTTATAGGCTCTCTACCCGCTCATTCACACTGGAAGCGGATCCGCGTTCGGAAAGCGGTTGCGAACGCGGTTGCATAAGGATCCAGTACAATTGCACGCGCGCTTGATGTCATCGAGTGCGCGTGCAATAGACCGATCTCACTAAGCGTTCGGCGCATGCGTGACGCCGCCATACCTTTAGTTCCCAGAAGGTAGACGGCCGTGCATGCGAGGGCTGGTGCCGTCTCGTGCTACACAGGCGCAGAGCTCCAGCAAGGTTATTGCACGTGCAGAAAGACTAAAGTTCCCTCGATGCATTGCGGCAGCGGTGGCGTAATCAAACTGGCAGGTGAGATCGGTCTATTGTACAGGATCTTTATACAACCGCACTCGCAACCGCTTTGCGAAAGCGGATCCGCTTCCAGTGTGAATGAGCGGTACATACTGCGGACCTCCAGGTCCAAGCAGGGTGGGCGCAAGAATGAATCCCGCTACACAAACAATAATTAAACATAAAAAAAACAAAAAAAAAACTGCTGCATCGAAACACACACATACAAAATATACATATATGAATACCTGGAAGAAGAAGAAAAAGCCACATAGCGGACGTGTATTCCATTCGCTCCTATTTTCTCTGCTTACTGCTACTACGTTGCCCATCGCCAGTGAGTATTTTTTTTCTCTGACCTCATCATAAGCAGTTCTTGCTGGCTTGCAAGGTTCTGGCTGGCCCGTTGCGCGGCACTCTGCAGCCGGCAAGGCTAGAGTTCCTGTATTGGGCAGGAGATCGAACTATAGGGGGCGCTTTATCGAGCTTGTTGTCCCCACAGCCCGGTGTTTACCAACACAGCATAACAAAGAAATTGAACCTGGCCGAGCACGGTCTGGGCACGAGCGCTTCGCTCTGACCAGTGCTTTGGTCGCACGAGGAGTGGCCTTCGAATCGTCATCTTCGATTTCTCGGATCAAAAACAAACAAGAAAATACGCTTTGTTGTCCCCACAGCTGAAGCGCACCGCTAGAGGCGTGACTGTTCGATCTCCTCCCCAATAGGCTCCCTACGGGAGCCAGAGTTGCGCGTTCATGCATGGCATGTGGACCCAGCTCCTCACGTGACTGAATTCGGCGAATAGCGGCGCCGCGCGTTCGAGGCGCGCGGCGCGCTCAAAAGCAGGGGTACGTACGGCGGGGCGCGTGCAACGTCTACTTTCCTGCACGGCACTTGATCCAACTCCTCACGTGATCGGATCTCGGCGAATAGCGGCGCGGCGGCACGTGGAAAACAGACGCGCAACTCTGGCTCCCGTAGGGAGCCTATACAGGAACTCTAGCGTGAGCTAGCCCACTCGGCCACCGATTCCCCCTTCTCATCGGGAGTACGAAACCCCGGTTCTGTCTAATCACAGTATACCCGCCGCCCTACATTTTGGCAATGTCTTCTCGCAACGTTTACCTCCTCACGTCGCCAACATCGTCTGGAAATGTAGACGATGTCGGCAATCCGTCCGTCAGCACATGAACCAACCAGAGCCGTTGACGAGCAATCGCGACACTTCGTTTTACCTAAATTTAAAGAGCAGCCGCTGCTACGAGCCAATGGGACCGACCAGCATCTAAGCGCGACATCGTGACATTCGTCCATCTTCCTGCGCGTGGTCTCTCATCGACCAAACGAATCAAGTGCGGCGACTGTCCCGTGACTTGCGCTTGTAGTATATGTTTGTGGTTGTATGCGTTCGTGCCTTCGAGTCTTCGACTGTACTCTTACCGAAGAGGAAACAAACTGTACGGTTAGTAGAGACGCTCTGAAATACATATTTGCACCATTTTCATTTCCTCCTACTTCTCTAGATATTAAAGACGACCAATAACATATATATATATATATATGCGTCTGAACGTCGTCTAATAAGTATGTTTTAAAGCATTTAACTCGTTTTTACGATATATATACAGGGTGTTTCACGAAAGGTGGGCAAATGTCATATTGCGAAAACTACGCACCGCACCAAAACAAGGCTTCTGACGTTGTTGTCCTAGGCCAGGGGCCTATTTAGGAAAATGATTAAAGGTCAGGATAATTAAGCTATTAATTATTTTTGCGTAATTAATTTTTCTTTTTTTTAAATATTGAGTTTAAGGGCATGGTTTCATTCAGAAACTTACCAAGCATCATCGAAAAACACCAAATAAAAAAAAAAAATACTGGAGCGCGATAGAAGGCACGCGCTGCATTTTACAGCTTTCTGAGAAACAGCTCACCTACGGGTTTTTAAGTTTCGGTTTGCAATCGGAGCGCTTCTTGGCACCGACGGCACCGCGCCCCGTGGAGAAATAGTGCAACCAACCTCTGCTGCGCTGCCCTCGCGCAACGCAGCAGAGGCTGGTTGCGCTATTTCTCCACGGGGTGCGGTGCCGTCGGTGCCGAAAAGCGCTCCGATTGCAAACCGAAACTTAAAAACCCGTAGGTGAGCTGTTTCTCAGAAAGCTGTAAAATGCAGCGCGTGCCTTCTATCGCGCTCCAATATTTGTTTTTATTTGGTGTTTTTCGATGATGCTTGGTAAGTTTCTGAATGAAACCATGCCCTTAAACTCAATATTTAAAAAAATTAACTACGCGAAAATAATTAACAATTTAATTATCTCGAACTTTCATAATTTTCCTAAATAGGCCCCTGGCCTAAGACCAAAACGACACGAGCCTTTTTTGAGTTTGATGCGTAGTTTTCGCAATATCGAATTTGTCCACCTTTCGTGAAACGGAAGGTAAAATTTATATCCAAAACAGATTTCTTTTTTTCTTTTTTTTTTTAAAGGTGTCTTTACTGTTACGTGAATGCCGTCTTCAGTATATGTTTCTTGAGCTCCGTGGACATTCGAGGGGCGAACAACCGTCGCAGTCTGGTGAGTAATTAATTAAAATTCTTTAATTAACCTTTTAATTACTGAAAATAGACATATGGTTCCAGTTAGAAACATGCTGAGCGTCATCTGAAACAAGTAAATCAGTCATTTTCAGACAGACTTCGAGCGCGTGAGAAGCGCAGTAGCGCGCTAAAGGTACCACTTTTGCAACATGTATACGAGGGGCGTTCATAAAGTTCGTATTAGTGTCACGAAGGAATAGAGATTCAGCAATCAAACTCGAGTAGGAGTTGAGACTTTCTCTACATGCATGTTCGCCACCAAAAGTTACCCACTTTTTCCAGCGATGCACCACATGCCGGAGGCCATTGTTATACACCTCCTCGTTTTAAGTGTTCATGAATCGCTCCACTTCAGCAATCACTTGGTCGCCGTCCTTGAAATGCTTTCCTCTTATTTGGCCTATACAAGAAGCCTCTGTGCCATTTAACCAAAGTGTCATAAAGTGGGGCGTTGTCCCCGAACAACGCTCCAAGATTGGAATGAATATCCTTAGCATTGCTTCCCTTCAAATGAAAAAAAAAAAAAAAAAAAACGGATCACTGCATGTGCTTGGGACCAACGGGCGGTGCCATTTTGGTTTCGACTTCCTGGCGGCGGTGCGAGCTATACTATAGCATGCGATGTTTATACTCTGCGGAAACTAGAGAGACGCGCGCTCATACATGATGCCTGTTTTGTTCCGTTTTTCTTTTTCAATTTTTTTGTGCCGATAATACGAACTTTATGAACGATCGTACAAGGCTGGGGCTATGGTAAGAGACGAAAAAATCGTGCGGGCGCCTTATCGCACCAGTAGCCCTCCTCCTGCAGGCACGAGTGGTAACTTCACTACTGCGCTTCTCACGCGCTCAAAGTCTGTCTGAAAATGACTGATTTTAAATGACGCTCAGAAAGTTTCCAATTGAAACCATATGTCTATTTTCACTAATTAAAAGGTTAATCAATGAATTTTAGTTAATTACTCACCAGAATGTAACGGTTGTTCGCCCTTCAAATGCCCGCCGAGCTCAAGACATATGTAGTGAAGACGGCACTCACGTAGCAGCAAGGACACCTTTTTTTTTAATCTGTTTAGAATGAAAAATATAACCCGGTATATATATATATATTTTTTTTTCTTTATCCACTTTGGTGCAGGGGTGGCGCCATTATCAAAAATTCCACTTTGGCGCAAGATGTAGCAGACTTTTGTTCATGGCACAATTTGGTGCAAATGGCGCAGCACTTCCACCACAGGAGTAATTTCGGGGTTTCCAGGGTGCTAGATTGAGTTATCAACCTAAAGAAACGATCTCAGAAACCACTTGAGTGCCCCTCTAATGCCCTTCGAGGCATATCAAATAAATAAATTAAATTAAATCTTGGATAAAGGAGAAAGCTTACCGACCAGATAACTGAGCGTCCAACGTTTACAGCTGTGTTGCGACTTCAGTAAAGAGATACAAACAGACACACAAGTTAAAGACCGGGTCCCGCGGAAAGACGCCGGCGAGTCCGCAGTGCGTGTTTCTTTCAAGTCTGCGCTTTACAAAAGCCCGGCGACAAAAGCGCGCAGTCCAAAACGGCCACCAATGGCGCACGCGCGCGCGTCGCCCTTCAACGAAAACAAACGGTCATTTTGACTTCCTCGAGACCATAACCCCCAAATAGAAAACCGGGGACCGGTGGCGGCGGCGGCAGACCAAGGAAAAATTATCCATCTCTTCGACGCCGGCCCGTGCACGCAGGCGGGACGTATTCAATCCGAACACCATATTTATTTATTTCTTTATTTATTTATTTAGTACATACTGCGGACCTCCAGGTCCAAGCAGGGTGGGCGCAAGGATGAATCCCGCTAACCAAACAATAATTAAACATAAAAAAACAAAACAAAAAAACTGCTGCATCGAAACACACACATACAAAATATACATATATCAATACCTACTATATCACATCCCATTCACATAGTAATAACAATAACACATGTTTTTTTTTGTTTGTTTGTTTTTTGCGAATAATATGGAAGCTATACATATAAGAGGGCTACACTCAAACTACAAAGCTGCGAGGCTCACTCGGACAGGAACGATTCTAATGATGATGCAAAATCAGGGGAAGAAAACAACTCCAGGGGCAACGTTTTCCGATCGGTTATTGTCCGCGAAAAGGATGAAAATTTAAATATAATTAGTACGCGCGAAATAGGGTGTTAAGGAGTAGCGGTGGTTGTGTCTTGTCAATCTGGTTGAAAGCCGACTAACGTATAAACAAGGATTAAGAGAAACCTTAGAATTGACAAGCCGATGAAGGAAATTTAAACGGGCAATTTGACGCCGCGGAGCTGGAGGGGTATTTTATTTGTCCGCATTAGCAGCGATGGGGAGCTGGAGGTTTCTCTTGTTTGTAATCCGTAGAAAAACTGTTTTCCCCAAATTTAATTTCATATTTCACCCGAGGAAAAGGAAACGCGCAAGATGATAGTCAAAATCTTTGCCGTAATTTCTACATAGCGGCGCAGAAATGCGTTTGGTATGCGGGCCGCTGGGGCCTATGGCAGTGTCCGCTCTTTACCTCGTGTATATTACTCTATGGAACAACGGCGACATCCGAAGCGCTATACAGCTGACAGTGCGGTGGAAGCTACGCGACAGCTGGACCACTCGTAGGTCTACCTTTCGCCACGTGATCACGCTCCGACCCTTTCCCGAAGCGCAAAGAGGGGGACGAGCGGGGAGGCGACTGATTGGTCCGCCGAGCTCCCCGTGCACCTCAGGGACTGTACAGATCTGACGTCACGTCACATGACGTGACGTAGTGACGCCACTTTAAACCAACGTTGCTATAGATAAGCTCAGTTACGGGACTGCCCAGAGACGCTGCTTCTTGAAGCCTCTTCGTCTTCTGGTCCTTTGTCTTATTCGCGCAGTTTTTTTAGTTTCGAAAGATCCACTGGCAACGCTGGCAAAGTGACGTCACATGTTGCAATATAGGACAATAGGAGGGCAGTATGCCCCTTCCCGAAGGCTTACGAGAAGTTTGACGGTGGGAAATAAATGCTGCATAAACTCACGCAAAAAGAAACCATGCGCAAAGTATTTTGCGCTCGACTTCCAAGTTACACGTACGATTCCGTGTTTTCGGAGTTTATTTCTCGTAAAAAAATCGGGGAAGAGGGGAAGGGGGGTCCGGGGTTTATTCTTTGCTGAAAATTCGGGGTTTATAGGAGTTCATTTTTTTATTAGATTCCCCATTCTCTGAAATTCCAAGTTTAAGTTTACTTTGTTAAGTTCCCTTTTTTTTTTTTCTTTTTTTTTTTCAAAATTCAGTGGTTCGAGATTTTAAAGGAAGCTAAAGTGGCTTTTCCTCAGGACCATTGACCCTAGGCTCTTTTAAAATTTATATGTAAAACATCGTCCTTTCTTGCTTTTTGTTTTGCCATCGTGACGTCAAACTTCTGTTGTTGTTTTTTTTCGGGTCAATCCGAATAGACCCTTTCCGAAATTTAGTCTGGCCACTTTGATCACTATCATCATCTGCGGAACAGCATCTGTGCCATACCAATGGCGGCCTTCTAGTGACTGATAAAGGAAGACGTCGAAGATGCTCCTAAGCGGATGATGCGAGGCCTGTACATTTGGGGGGCCAGTACGACGCGACGTAGGAATGAAACACAAGAGCTACGTAAGCGTTTATTTCTAATAACTCAGATTCAGTCAATCTGTGGGCGGCACAGAATCGGCTTTAAAGCACTTTGGTGGATAGAATTTTCTCGAGGCATCTGAGTGGGTCGGACCTTTGTTCTGAATGAAGGTTCTTAGTCACCATCGAACTGAAAGTGATCGAGAAAGAGCTCACACTGAACAATTCCTCGCGTGCCGTTGACTTGCGAAAGTGACGGTTCCGATACAAGTTCATTTCCGCCATTGATATGGCAAAACCTATACTCCTTTACGAACCACCAGATGGCACTGAATTTCGAAAAGGGTCTATACCGGAAAGAGTAAAGCCGGTGTATTCCGAAAACGTGTTAAGCTTAAGTAGCTAAGAAAAAAAAAAAAACCTATAGACCAGCTTTTTATGGTCTACCACAAGTTGCTGTTTCGACGCTTCGGACCAAAATACGACGCGACCGTCCTATAATGCCAGCGAAGCAACAAAAACAACGACACAAACCACTCGCACCAGCTTACGATCGCTGCGCCGGAAATGCGAAATTGAAGACGTCTATATATACGTAGCTCTGAGGACGACCGCGTGCTTCCCCGCCTTCGAAACCTGGCATTTCATTGTTCTTCGTCTACCGTGCCACTCTGAGCGAATCAAGTACAATCATCAGGGAGGGAACCTTACACTCTTCGAGATACACCCGTGAGTCCATACTTTCCCGCACAGCGCTCGCTCAATCACAGCAATCTACGAAGGAAGCTCAACCAATCAGAGAGATGGAGGGACACATATATAGTTTGGTCATACTTGACAGAATCGTCGCACGTACGTTTCCTGGGGCCCTAATCTGGACACTTGGCGAAAAAGTCGGCGAGAAATCTGGCGGCCGTCATTGGCCAACTCCGCACTTGAGCTTGGCGCCTGCCAATCAGAGCCGCCGGATTTCTCGCCGTCTTTTTCGCCAAGTGTTCAGATTAGGGCGCCTGGTCGGCAAAGAGAGACTTTTTCGTCGATTGCACTCGAAAAAGGGGCAGTGCGACGGTTTTCCAACTTTGGCCATGCCGGCAGACTCTCTTGTCGTAAGAGATCACGAGAACTCTTGCTCCTAAGCAAACGCAAGTGTGCGAACGGGTCTGCAGACGTTTTTCGTTTAATTTTGTTCTCAGTCACGTGGGTTTCGCATCTGGTACACGCGGGACGAAAAAACAATAAAACATTTCATCCCGGAATATGCGAGAAAATATAGGTGAGGCAAAACAAGAACGTGCGATAATCACGCATTTTTTCGCGAACACCTTCGAGCGGCGCGTGGAGAGATCAAAATGATGTTGTAACGCATACCAGAAGTGACGACGTTCAAGATGGCTGCGGCCTGCGTGGAAAAGGTGCATAGACCAACTATACACTTTCTGACGTCACGCCGCGGTGGTGGCGCTGCCGTCGACACTGCGCACGTGCATTGCCTATATAGGACACCACCCGGTGCGGGCAAACGCAGGCTTGTTTGTTTGTAAAATGTCTGTTGGGTGTATATTGCACGCTGGCGCCATGTATAAGATGATTCTGGAACTGCACTTCACTAGAGCGGAGGTTTTACAGTATTTGCGAGATTAAATGGACGTACCATCTATGAGAAGGGTCGTTTGTAACATTGTCAAAAATATTTCAACCCCCCCCCCCCCAAACCGCCAAACAAATGCGCGAAAATAAAAATAAAATTGTATGGAAAATTGCTGGGCAATTGTTTTGATGGCAACAGAAAGAATAAAACAAAACAAAACTCGGGACAAAGGACGACAAAAATGTTCGTCGTCCCTTGTCCCGGGTTTGTTTTCCTCTTTCTGTTGCCAGCCAATGCTACCAACACGCTCTTCAGTTAATGTGAATTGTTTGGTATACGCGAAACGCCCTTGCATCATGTGAAATCAGGTAACGTGACGTCAATTTTCCCGCTAAATTTAGAGAAACTAAATTGCCGTATATGTCCCGTGACATACATTTTGCCGCTAAATGTAGCCGGGAAACTGAATCGGTGTGTAGGTCCGTGACGTCCCATAATGCAACACTGCGCGCCTTGCATTACGGGAAGTCACAGACCGCGGATTCACCGAATCCGGCTTCATCAAATCCGGAGCAACTATAGCCAAATAACGTTTCACATTAAAAAGAAACATACGGAAATGCCGAGTGTTCCGCAGCTACCCTGTAGATGACGCCAGTGTGTGAATTAGCCTCAAAATGGGGGAATTAGCCTCTGTCACCTCAAGAATTAAGAACAGAAAAACCATTGTCGCTTTAATCTTTACGCAAAAAAAAAAGGGAAAAGAAAAGATAGAAGAAACAAATTTACGATTGTGGCACCTCACACAACTAGATTTGTAAGGTACTCGTTCCAAGTATAATCAAAATACTTGTAATCAATTACTTGTTTTTACTACATTTATAGGGAAGCATAATTGCCACAGTCATCCGATTACTTTTGGAAGCACTAAAATTACTCGTAACTGTTAATTTTTTTCCCTCCCGTTTCTAATGGCGTTCTTTGTTCGTCCGAGTTTTTCCTACAAATTAAGGAATTTTCGACCGAATCTCCAACAGGAGATTGGATTACACAAATTGGTGGATTAAAAAGATGAGTAGTTTATAGTTCGGCGATTCCAATACAATCATGGAGAGTTCAAAAGACCCGTTTTCAAACCAGCAGAAAACCCTGTTGTTTTGAAAATCTTTGAATCGGAAGAAGTCACGTTTTTTTTTTTTGTAGTTTTTTTTTTTTTTTTCTCAAGTAACGGACAATTACTTTTTGACTCGAGTAATCAGGTAATCTAACTGAATACTTTTAGAGCGACGCCGCTGAAGCCGGAAACGCGCGGTGCATTATGGGCAATGTCCCATAATGCACCGCGAGGGGAGGCGGAGGAAGGAGAGGAGGATGAGGGGGAGGGGAGGAGGAACGAGGAGGGGGAGGAGGAGAGGAGCTTGAAGGAGGAGGGGAGGAGGAGAGAGGAGGGGCATATACGCTCCCCTCAGTACCCTTCTTTCCTCCTCCTCAAGAGCTGCGCTCCAATTCGGCGTTACAGGGTGTTGTAAACGTCTTTCATTTTCTAGGAAACAAAGTAATTGCCATATTTTTCGTGTCACGGGTACAAGACTGCTCCCAACTCATACACAGCCCTCTTCCGAGTCACGTGCGCAGTGACGTATACAACGACGGAGTTTCCGGTTGGGTTCGGTCTTCAGCTTTCAAGTTCCGGTTCGGGCACGACCGAACATCGCCGCACCCGGTCAACATCGGGAAGTCAAAGCCGAGACAAACAAAAAAAGAAAAAGCGACCGCGGTTTACCGCGGAACGGTTTTGTTGGCTTCGTAGAGATGACGCCCCCCCCCCCCCCCCCCCCCAAAAAAAAAAAAAATATATATATATATATATATATATAATAAAATTGTGTTAGTATTAGGAGGCTTTTGACGCACCCATCCGCATGATTTGCCTCAAAATTGGCTGAACACAACAAGTTAACAGACACACCTAAACGTAACCCAAATTAGTCTTCTTTTTTTCTTTTCGCGAAGTTAGCTTTTGCCGGATCAATCAACCGTTTCCCTTTCATCGCCCTCTGAGCGTGCAAGGGTATCGGTGAGCGCGTCATGACGCAGCGAAAGATAGACGTATAGTGTAAAGGGCACGATAGCCTCGCCCACCCCCCTCTTTAACCAATCGATCGATAAATTACTCGCGCGTTTTATGCTGCCCCCAAAACAGCTGGGACGTACATGGGGCAAACAGAAACAATGCAACTAGCGGGGAAGTACGGGTTGGGTTTTCCCATAAAGGAAGTAAACGAAAAAGAGAAATATACAAAATAGAGATGACACCAGGAATAATGGAATCGAAGAATAAATAAGTCATTTGGTATATGGGGAGGAAGGAAGTCTGTCCCAGGGGCGCCTGGCGTTGCAATCAATCTCGATCAAAGAGTGCACGCGCTGAGGTCAGCCGCCGTCGGCGACGCAGCGGAGTCTTGGACTAAGCACAGCCGGTGTATCGCATGCCGACGACAAGCAGAAACACTTGGGGGTTAAAAAATATGGCGGTTCTATTTCGATTTATTGATCAAACTGTCATATGCAGAATTACGTTTTATGAAGAACGCAGCGGACGTTAACTCCAGTCTCGGCGGTCCAGCCACGCGACGCCGCGGGTATAGCGCCGCTATCGTCCTTCTTTTGTACAGTTTCTTTTCTTTTCTTTTTTCCCCCTTTCTCTTGTTTTCGAAGTTTTTGCAACTGGCGAAGTCTTCTCGAAGCGTCTCGGAGTCCTTTCTCCTGTTTCTTTGGCTTTATTTTTCGCCCTTTCTTTCGTTTTCATTTTTCTTCTTGTTTTTGAAACTTTTTCAGCTGGTGAAGTCTTCTTTCTGAAGCGCCTCGGAGTCCCTTCTCCTGCCTGTTCAACTTTATTTTTCACCGTTTTTTTTTTTTCTCTCAAAACTTTTGCAGCTGGAGAAATCTTCTCAAAGCGTGTGGGAGTCATTTCTCCTGCCTCTTGTACTTTATTCTTAGTTTCTTTTTATTGTTTTTGAAGCTTTTGCGGATGGCGACGCCTTCCCCAAGCGTCTCGAAGTCCTTTTCTCCCGTTATTTCTTTCGCAGTTGCGTTGTACGTGGCCGACAGAGCTCACGGCTCCGGGTGTTAGGTAGCCGGGAAACGTTCTTCGACCGTGGCACGCTTCACTTTTCAAGGCTAAATCAAGGTTAGATTCACTAAAATGTAATTCTGCACAAAAAACAAAACAAAAAAAAAGAAGTTAATAGTGGATGAAAACTTCACGGTGAAGATCGGCCGCGTTGGTATACGCGTCAGTTCGCCCCATATATCCGTGCATAACCCTGCAGGCTGTCGCCGACTTTGGGCAACTTCCTCTCCGGTTCGCGACAGACAGAACTGCGAACGCGCCTCAACTATGCAGTGTTTTCATGCACGTGCACTCACGTTCTAGGTGCTGTGTGCTTTTTTTTTCCTTCTTTGCCTTACGTGGATATATTTCGCCGTCCGTGGGGATAGACGCGCGTGCAGAGCGCCGGAACCACGCTGCATATTCAACAAATCCGCTACGCGCTCGCAAAAAAAAAAAAAAAAAAAAAAGCACGGAAAACGTATTTGCATTTGAAGCTCAGGTAACACGTCAAAGGCTGCACAAATGACGCCCATAAAAAATCAAAACAAAAAACCTAACACTTTTACACCTTTGAGTACAACCACCGGGAAATATGGTGTAATATATACACCGGGGGGGGGGGGGGGGGGGGGGAATGAACGGTGTGCTCTTATACACCCTAAATATGTGTTCGAGTCTCAGCTTTCGGAAAAGGGGGTGCATAAACCCCCTATGCTGGCAGAAGTGAATGAAAGGCTGTACATTTACACCCCCTATCGCGACTAGGAGAGAAGATGCCGCACCGGGGTGTACTCGAAAACTCCCTTTTGAAAGAAGAGGGACGTAACGGGCTTACATGCGGTGTTTATCTAACAAATGACCTTAAAATGTTGCTCCTTAGACTGTGTCCGTGACACTGCAACGCCATTACTGATTTTTTTGTCTCTGAACGCAACAAAAAACCCGCTGTAAGCATAAAAAAAAAATATTCTTAACATACAAAAAAAAAAAAAAATAACGCGGAATGCAGTGCCTTAGGCTACGAGCAAATGTAGTGTGCGCTAGGAAATTTCCTTAGCCCTCCTTCCTCCGCAGACAGATTCACACCCATGCACCTGATCGAAAGAGAAACACAAGAGCCCGTTTTCCCACCGCGCGCATTCCTCGCAACTAGGGCGCCAACTTTCCCCGCCCTATTCGCGGCTTCGCCCTACACCTCCTAGACAACAACAAGGCCTAAGTGTTGGAGCTTCTACGTCATCCGTCGGAGGCCAGCGCCGTGCACAAACGAGTGCTGCGTCAGCGTTGGGGGCTGGGACTCATGCCCACTCAGATGGATGAATGGATGGATGGCGGCTGTTCCCTTTGAATCGGGCGGTGACTCGCGCCACCTAGCCAAACACTATTTTCAGCTCCACATTAAGTAGTGTCTATAGGCCAATTTCATCAGACTTAACCTCTCATCCATATCTTGATTTTAGCCACCATCCACGACGTTATATACCACACATAGGCGCCATCTTTATATGAGAAACGCAGTGTCCTTATAACATTCTCAGCATTATTTAAAACCCCCCACACACACAAAAGCGTAAAAATTTGAAAATACAGACCTATTCACGCACTGCTCACAAACAAGACCACGTTTGCCCACACCAAGTGGCGGGGACCAGACTCGCGTGAATAGCCAGATATCGTGAATAACATTTAAGACTAAATCTTAATGTTAAAAAGAAAAAGCTAAATAAATGTTAGCAAAAAAAAAAAAAAAACACCGGCAAGGGGGCGCAAGCCGCCGCTCGATTCAAAGGGTTCAGCCTCATCCACCCATCCAGGAAAGGCAGATTCTGCGCATGCGCCGTTCCGATAGCAGCGCCACCGCAGCGCGCGTCGTCAGAGTATATACGTAGACCGGAAGCGGGCCAGGGTTCATCATAAAGATGGCGACAAATTACAAAAAAAAAAATTGATTACAATTACTCCTGTTAAAAAAAGTGTTCAATAAGATTACTTGATTACTCGAGAAGAAAAGTAATTTGCCTTTACTCGATAAAGTAAGCGTTACTGTTTTCGATTACTAGTACTTCGGATTTTTCAAAAACGGCTGATTCTTCTGTCGGTTTGAAAACGGTGGGTCTTTTGCACCGTTCATCGTTGAATCAAAATCACCGGATTATAAACTACTTATCTTCTTAATCCATACATTTGGGTAAACCATCCTCGAGTAGGAGGCTTTGGTTCGAGGATTTTCTCGGCAGGAAACTTTTACAAACAAACGGCACCACTAAAAAGGGGAGAAGAAAAAAATTTAGTACTTCCAAAAGTAAGCAGATTACTCTCGTGATTATTTCCTAATAAATGTAATCGAACGATTAGAAAATTACTACAAAAAATAGTCGATTATTTGACTACTCGTAACCAAGGGCGCGTACAAGTCTGCCACACTCGTGCTCTGCCCCATGCCAGCCTCCAAACGGTGACGTAGTTGACCCAGCATCCTCGGCCTTGTTGGGTGAAGCCGCGGCGAGAGAAAGCTCCCGAGCCCTTCCAGAGTAATTTCGTGAAAAGAGACCGCAGCAGCGAGACTCATACTCCGTTTCGCATTACGATGGAAAGCAGCGGACGCGACGAAGCCAATCCCAGCCAAGCCAGCGCTGGCAGCCTATCACGTGACTACACCCCGAGCGCCCCTATGAAAGTCACGTGACACTTAACGCGGCCCTGTATTGGTTCGTATGACTCGTAGACGTCCACTGCTGTCCATCGTAACGCAAAAACCGAGTACCGCAAACGCTCCGACCGAACACCAACCCAGCCCGTAATAAATCTCCACGGCCCAGCCAATTAATATCTTATCGTACGCGTTTCTTACGCATTGCTAGGTTTTTTTTTTTTTTTTCACATCTATTTTTTCACGCACGTCGATTACTCGTCGAGGTGCGAGCATGTGCCTGTATCTGCCCGTTCATTGGGGTCGTTTAGCGCGAGCCACTAATTGGCAGTCTGACCTATTCCCGACGCTTCCAACAAACCAGTTAACGGAAGCCAACAAAAAATGGCCTCGGGGGAAAGCGTTCGATATAAACGGGTTCAACAGGATTCTGCAGTACAGCTGGCCCCCGATCAAAATTAAATACGTGAAATATAAAATTTAGCGTTATCTAGACGAAGTCGCGGCGAACAGTGCTCGCGCACATTTGCCTCCTTATAGACCAACTCATGTTTACCAACAAAACCGGAGCGCCCCTAGCGGACGCCACCGGTGACGCGCATGCGCGATGGTGTGTGAGCAAGAAGCCCGCCGTCGCCCATAAACACACCATTGGAATACGACGTTGTCGGCGTCGGTGTGAGTCCCCGTGCTCTCTTTCGCTTTGGAATGGTTCATTCTACGTCTTCCTGGCAATGCTTTGACTACTTTAGCGGCCTCAGCGAAATTACCGAGGCTCGTTACACCTGCAGACTTCGCGCTGAGAAATGTGACATACGGCGATTCATTCCTCGTGGTCGCCGCAGAATGGACGCTAAAGCCTGATTCGCATGATGAGATTTCGCTCGCTATTTTCAGTCGCGACATCGCTCGGACTGCAATATCGTGAACCGTAGCTGAGATGGTTGACGTCGATACGGAAAATCGATAGCAGAATCGGACCAAATAAATCAGCCATAACAAGTCGGTGATGACCACGGGTAACAATAATCAACATATCCTTGTATCTACTGTTTACACCGAGCCTACTTACCCCAACCAACCTTCAAACGTAAAATTCTTTTGAGACCGGCACTTACTTCTGATCGGAATTACCGGGTCAACGTTCCGTATACGGGACGCTGTCGTTTGAACGAGCAGACGACAACAAGCAGACAAGTTTGAAAAAGCAGAAGAACAGTTCGAACGATCAGGCGGCCCGTTTGAATTTGAAGACACACTGAACGTAGTTCGCGGGTGGTCCGTACAACCAGGTGGTTTTTCCGCCTTCATGTTGGAACAAAACAAATAAATCAGACGACCACAAGTATCCCTGAATTCAACCCAAAGTGCTTCCCGGCGCCTATCCACGTTCTCGGACGAACCGAGCAGGCAGGAAACACGCGAAAACTGACCTTCGAAACTTTCCCGACTCCTTTGGTACAGCCCCAGCCACGGCGTTTTGACGAGAAGGCGGGTTTTTCTTTTTATGGTTTCTTCCAAAAGGACACGGGAATGCACGTCCCGCGTGGTGATTTCTGGTGACTTCCACCCACAGCTCCAGACCGGAAGCGCTCCCGACGCGCCACCACCGCGCCGTGACGTCACAGAGCTCAGTTCGTGTATAGCCAAGACGAGAGTGGACGTCCGCACACCAAGCTCCGGTTGGAATGATTAGTGTGTAGACGTAAATCTAGCTGGCTTAGTCTCCACTGCACTCGTCGAATCCGTTCGACGAGTGCAGGGAGACAAAGTCAGCTAGCTTTGAGGCACTAATCATTTTCGAGGACCAAAGCCCGGCGTTCTGACCTCCCCTCTCTCGTATCCTCCTCTGTCCCAGTTCCTGCCCGCATAACACAATGTGTAAAACGTCCAAGAATGGATCCAACGACGCATCCGACGCCGGCATATTACGCCGACGAAAGCTCACACATATACCACAATGTTAAAAAATTAATAATAATAAGAATAATAAATGTATGTCTGCGCAGTGTCAAACGATGTACAGTACATAGCAGGGCACAGTTAGCACGAACGAGCGATCGCTATAGTCTCTCCTGTAAAATTTCTTTGGTACGTTTTCTATATTTTTCTCTTTCAGAATTGAAATGACGCGCCATTGAGACTATATGTCCGAGTAGAAAACGCTCATCCGAGGCACAACCTAGGTGCTAACGATTTCGGCGTTGCCCTCCGAATAAAATGAAAAAGAACCGAAGTTCCTGTTCGCGCTAACTAAAACGTCCCCCCCCCCCCCCCCCCCAACTAATATATATAAGTATATTTCTTTTTTACCGCAAAAATAAACTACGCATTGCCGAAATCTCATTCTCAGCCCTAAATAAAGCGCTCGCGGTCGAAACCAGAAACCAAAGTTTCAGGGCTAACCGCCATCTTATTTAAAAAGTTATATAAGTGGGTTTCTGAAAATTTAAACGGGAAAATGGCGGCCGACGGAGTCGTCTAATAATACTCGGAGCCGAATGGCGCCAAATTACCGAGAATGGGCCCCATTTTCCGATCGAAACGTTTAGAAAATCACTCGTATAAGAAGTTTGAACATGAAAGCGGTATAGTTCTCAAACTTTGGCATCCGGTTCAAAATGAGCGTTCGGCAAAGCGTCGTTTATTTTTGCAACGCAAAAAAAAAAAAAGAGAAGCAACGGTAAATGTTTTAGGGGAGAGGGGGGGGGGAAGGAAGATATGCTGTATATGTATTGTTTTTTTATTTGCCCCGCAAATGCGACTACAAGTATTCTTGTTCCTAAAAGTAAAACCCTAAAAAAAAATCGCATTTACTGCGAAGGGATAAGCCACACGCGCCTCGACGTTACTTTCCGACTGCCGTTGCTCAGAGTGAGCGTACGGGCTACTGAATAAAAGATGGCAGGTTCCGCAAAGTGCAGCAACGACTCCTTCGTCCAAAGACACGTCTCGGGTTTTCCCACCGCATTTAATTCTAGGCGGGCCCGTTCATAAAGGAGCTCGCTCCCCCGTACAGTATAAATGCCCCCCCCCCCCCTTTTTTTCCACACACACACACACACACACCAAACTATGCGCCGAGAAAGTGAGGGAGAGAAGAAAGACGAGAGCGGGAGGAGAAATAAGAAACGCCGAGCTCCGGTTCGAACGATTAGGGGGTAGACTCGAAGCTAGCCGGCTTTGTCTCTATACTCAGTGTTGGAACGCGTTAGAGAACGCGGTACGCCGGCGTCAGGCGCTTGGCTCTCGCATTCGAAAGAGTGCACTGGAGACAAAGACAGCCGAAGCTTGAAGTCGACATATACCACTTATCATTCGAAATCGAAGCTCGGCGTACTGATGTCCTATCGCGCGATCTCGTTTCCTCCTCTCCCTCAGTCTCTCGACGCGTACCTGCTCCGACGACTGAAGAGAAAAAAATAATAATACCGTATTAATCGGAATAAAAGTCGCGTTTCTTTTTTCTTTCTTTAGAGTACCAGTCAGTGTGTCTTATGCACCTTGTTTTTTTTTTTACGAATATAATGGAGCGAAACATTTGTCACGGGGGTTACATTTCTCGTTCGATTCGTTGACGAAAATATTGAAAGTTTCTCTCGCGCGTGTATTATATACACGTGCGGGCTTTTCTATGCAGGGGGTGACCTATCAGACGTGCAAAAACAGTTCCCTAAAACTCTCTATTTTAGCCAATCGTAAAACTGGCGCAACCATGTAAACGATGATGATGATTGCGTTTGACCGGCAGCGCCATCTTCTAGTAAACACGCGAAACATTCTGCAGCTTGCAAAACCGTGGCGGCTCGTGTCTCCGGCGTACGACTGATGTAAACAAGACGTCCGACGTAACATTAACCTTCCCGAATTTCAAGACCCGCGAAGCCAGATAGAGTAAAATGTGTCTGAACGACCGCAAAGGTATACAGGTGATGTGTCTCCGTCATCTTGAGCTTGAACGATCGCTCACGTTGAGTCACTTGTGTGCCGTTGAACCAAATAACTTCGTCTGCTCGCGGTCGCCACATCAGCAAGTCAATCCGCAGAACGCAAAAAAAAAAAAAAAATACTATCATGCGTATATAGTTTACAGCATGCGCGATCGCCCATTGTGAGCCGTCCTCGAAAGGTTTTGGTTCAACCTCTCCTAAGCCTAACGCTCGGCAGGGGGGCCGGCGAACAAACCGACCGCCATCTTTGTTTTTTTTTTTTTTTTTATTCCGAGTCGTGAACGGTGCTGGCTGCGTTGCGGTGACGATCCAGCGGCCGGAGTGGGAGAAACGAACGAGACGAGCCTCCCGATGCCCGCAACGACTCGAGCGAGCGAATGCGCAGTGGCGTTTGTTGATGCGTTCGAGGGACGAACCGTTTCGTGTGGAAACACCTTGCTAAAAACACCCTAATGTCTCTGAACAAACGTGAACGATTTCTCCCCAAACACTGCGCCTCATGAGTCGTGCGACTTTGGAGATAAAGGTCCCCGGCTTTTAGCGTATAACGAACGCCTTTGAAACCCGAAAGGTGTCGAAATACCTAAAGAACGAATTAACGATCCCCTCGTTAACGACTCCGGGCAAAACCAACAGTTGCAACCGACCCGTGGGAATCCAGAAATAACGGGTCATTAAATCCGCGATTGCGCTCAAGCTTGTCGCCTCAATTTAGTCGGTGACGACCACCACGCACCCCCGGTGACGTCAACCATCACGTAATAGAAACAACATGCGGGGGCACTAACGACGTCTGACAAAACACACACCGGGAATGTCGAAGCGTCGACGCGAGACTTTCCTCGAAAACACCCGGGCGAAACCACCGTTTTCGCAACCACAGACCGCGGCGGGACGTTGACATCCGGCCGCGGCTCGTGTTGAAAAACGTCGCAAACCAACAATAGATAATAAATTTAAAAAAAAAAACGTAGTGTTGGCAGTGGGCCCTCCGGTATACGAACTGCGCATGCGCTACTGCAGACGACTCGCACATGCGCAGTTCTTATACCGGAGGGCCCAGTATACCGTTTCAGATGTGCAAAAAAACGGTTCCATATATAAAACTCCCTACTGTCCGAGGCGCGTTTTCCTCCTCGTGTGACTGTCCCGTACACTGTTCGTACAAAAATTGGCAGCCGCAGCGAGAGTGCGGCCACCGGACGGCCATCTTGGGACACGGGAAATCGTTCTTTCTGGAGCGCCGCGGAGGCTGGCGGCAGCGTCCTGAAAAACATTTTCTGCTCGTTCGTCGTCGTTCGCCGAAGAAGTTTGCTAAAACCCCGTGTAAACGGTGAGATCTTCCCTTTGAGAACATGTGAAAGTCTTTACGAAAGCGCGGCACCGCAGAAAAGGGGCCCAACTTGTCAAACGCGAGTCTCGCCGGTCTCGCGGCGTGATCAAAGCTCCCTTGGCACGCCCAAGTGCTGCGTCTCTGTGTCTCCGCACGCTTTATTTACTTGTTCGTTAATTTTGTTGTTTTTGGTTTGCCCCACTGTTTAGTTCCAAGTACGCATTTACCATGCGGGGTTACCATATCTCGGTGATCTTGCAGTTTCTCTGATAAAGGCCACCTTCTTTAAACAGCAAAAAAAAAATCAAAAGCGATTTATTCTTCTTATCCCCGAGTTCCGCATTGCTGATTGTTTCGGAGTTGGAGTGTAACTCCAGAAACAACAGCGGCATAAGCTGCCAGAGTGAGCCGGTAGACGACGCATGCAGTCTCTCCGCGGCCACCGCTCCCGCGTTATAACTTATTTTTAACAGTTGAGTACACTCTACGAAGCGAACGCGCTTAGAACACGCTACGAGGGCGTGCCCGGAGATACGTCTTTCGTATACGATGTATACGAGAGCAGCGTGGCGGCGGCTTTGGCGGGGTTTTGCGTGAACCCTCCGCGCGTATATCACTTCGCGTTGCGAAAAAAACGGGAATGTTGTCACACACACCTACACTTACACCAAATAACGATACCCACGGAAAACAACCGCCTATTTAATGTTCCTGCAGCGTCACGGCGGGTGAGTCCAATCGTGTATGCGTTCCACACCTACCACACACTAAAGGGTCGCGGGGAACGGGGGCCAGTATACGATTTCCAGATGACGTGCCGCAAATTCGTCGTTGTTTCGATCGCGTAAAAAAGAGTGCGATTTCGCTCGAACGAGAACAAAAAAATAATAAACGTGAACGTAAGTTAAATCGACGGCATACACCGGGAACGCGGCACGTAACGCCACTACTTACTCGGTTTCAAGCGTATTCGCGGCGAGAAGCTTGGACATCGGCCCCTGCGGAAATTTTCATAACCCAGAGTGGGGATGCTTCAACTTCATCTGCTGGTGCAAGCACGTGCAATGCAAGCTTCTATGCACTATGAAAAAAGCACGTGCACTATCGATAGAGGACAACATAAGCGTCCCTAGCGAGCTTCTCATCGCGAATAGCAGAAGCTAGAGCCACTAATTAGCTGCGCTTAGAGTACCGGCGTTCTGTCCCCCGACATTGTTGTGGGCGCCGCCATTTTGGTGCTTGTGCAGAGCAGACGCAACTGCCGATCGTCATGGTTCAAAAGTGTGACTTCCTCAGCATCACATTCGGTGTTAGGAATTAGTCATGTAATATTGCTTTGCTCTGTCGCCAACTGTTTAAACATTTGTGAAGGGCGGAAAAGCGTTTCCTCTGATTTCAGATAAAGCTTCAGA